>JAKTWC010000146.1:0-20966 GCA_030560865.1 Nadsonia starkeyi-henricii
GTTTATCTTGCAGATAATCTTGTTCAGCTCGCTCTCGTAATCATATTCCCCAATACCAGCAGCTCCGAATGTCAACTGTTGTAACTCTTCAAAACTTGAGAAATATGGAATATTATAGACGCCAATATTATTTTTGTGTATATTACTATTATTGATTGTATCTTGGCTTTGGTCTTGACTTTGATTGCATGTGGTACTGATTAAATCAAACCGAACTCCTAAAGCAAGCATGCGTTTATACAAATGTACCGATTTTTTGAATACTTCTAATAATAAAAGTAAAAATGATTAACGAAACAGCCACTTGAAAATCAAATTGAATTTTTGATTCGATTTGCTGATTGAATACTTATTTAGATCATTCTCTTTCGGCATTGAGGTAAATGGTGCCACATTGTCCTCCTACTGTGGGTTATGATTACTACTATGATAATATCGCTGTGGTTTCGGCTCCAAAGAGTGAACTTTAATGCTAGAACTACTGGTTAATATTCCCATCGACCAGTCGAGAGTATGCCGGATATATTCCATAGCAGAACAAATTTCAAGTGTCGCGGTATTGGAAGGGCAAGCTACCGTCATATCTGATCCATCCTTCTCTTCTTTTAAGTGCTTTTAATAATCACGGAATAGTAATAGATAAGTAGCCAATATTACTTTTCCTTGTTCTTGATTATGGTTGTTTTTGTATAATATTTTTTTACCTAACAGAAATATAGTTACTTACAATGAACCAATTAACTAATTTGATCGTCTTACGATTACAGTTAGAATATCAGCCCTTCATCGCTAGAAGGAATATTATTCCTTCGTTCATTCATTGGCTGGATCAAAATTGAAAAAAGAATCCCGTCCCCCTCAACGACACACTAACATTAAATATTACGTATGCAAAATTAAAACGTATGATAATTATTATTATAACTGGCCATATCTCTATACTTTATGTTGCTGCCTCATATGATGTCGATCAGTATTATTTATTCCTAAAACTTACATTGGAGTGACTGGCTGGTATTCCAGCACGATTCAGGCTTGGTGGCCTAGAAAGATCAGAATGCGTGGATGTCATTGTGGCTCGCTGGCCCCAAAACAGCCGTGCCCAGGCTACCACTTAGCTCCATGCGGGCTCCTTTCGGTCTCTGTTTCTGTTCGTTGGAAATTTCGCTTTCTGCAGCCTCTTCTGTAGCCTCTTCTACAGCCTCTTCCTAAAGCCTCATTGTGGAAGGTTTATCATATTTTTCTTATAGTCTATTTTAATTTTATATTTATTTTATTTTATTTTCGTATTCTTTCGTTTGGGTTCTTTTCCCACAGCCATCCCCAGCCTGATTCATTTTTCACTCGCTCAAATCACATTGCTCAGTACCTCTCTGCAAACCTTAATACATCATCAATTTTGTACTTCATCTTCGGCCGGGGTATTCCAATACGAACCCTTAAGATGTCTTTCTCCCTCCCTCCTTTTCACACACTCTCTCGTCTATACGATAAATAATGTTTCACTATAATCTTCGAAACACCTTGGTCGGCGTAGTGGCCATGTCATTAACATTTTTCACTCTAATCGTAATCCGATTATCTTCTGGTGATGATATTCAGGTCGTGGCCCCAATTCCCCCTGCCTACATATACGCAGATGCAAATTTTGAGATTGAGCAATATTACACTAATTTAAAGACCGGGGAGATCTACCGTAGTAATAAGGCCTTAAACCCCGTGCAAATGAGTTTCCCAGATTTTGGCCCCAATGAAGATCCCGGTACACTCTTCGATAAACTGGAAGAGCAAGATGATGAATTGTTGGATTTGGAAAATGCCAAATACACAGGACTCCAGGAGTCTCACTCCATGTACTATGGTGATTCAAATTCCCTGCATAATGATAAGATTCTTATTCTCTCCGCTTCCGACGATAATGGTAACTCTAATATTAAAGATATTAGGCGTCTGGCCATGCACAATCGACAAGAATACGCCAATATGCATGGTTACGTTAATTATTTTGTCGATATATCTCAATTTAATTTAAATGGTGCTGGTCCGGTATGGGGTAAGATCCCAGCTATTCTCAAGGCCTGGGATGACAATCCTCAAGTGGATTGGATCTGGTGGATGGATTTAGATGTCATTATTACAAATCCTTTTATCGATCTTTATAACTACTTACTTGATCCCAAAGCCCTTAATAAGAAGATGACTTGGGGTCGTCCCTTCAAATACCATGGAGAGGAGACATACAAACGTGGTAAATACTTTGCTAATGCCGAGGAGGCCAATATGGATATTGAGAGAGATATTAATTTCATTGTCACTCAGGATACTAATGGAGTTAATGCTGGTTCGTTTTTTATTAAGAATACCCCCTGGGCTAAAAATATTCTTTTAGAACTCTGGAAAAATCCCTACTTTATGAGAGGCGGGAATGGAGTTCCCCATGAACAAGATATTTTGCGATCTATGATCTTGGATTATAAGAGTTTAACTTTACGTCATGTGGGCTTTGTGCCACAGCGTGCCATTAATTCCTACCCAGATACCTCTCCGTATTGGGGTTCGTGGAAGCCCAATGATTTTGTGGTTCATCTGGCTGGTTGTGGTCCTCGGGGTGGCGATGGTTTATGTAGAGCAGAGTGGAAAAAGTACCATAATCTACGTGTGAGAGTTCCTGAAGAATTTAGAATTCCATATGATAAGAATTGGACTTTTGAATCTCATTAATTGCAAAACCTAATACTTTCTTATGGTGATATGAATATCCAGGTTTTTAATATTACTATTTGTTGTCTATGGTTTTTTATTTATTTTATCATCTATCTGTACTTCTTTCATTCTGTGTTTTCTTTCCTTCTGTATCTCTTTCTTTCTGTATCTCTTTCTTTCGTGTTTCTTGCTTTCCTGTTTCTTTCCTTGATTTTAATTCGGTTATATATTTTTCCGCCCTTGGATCATGATAGTTATGCTTTTTTTGTTTTTGTACAGATAGAAAACTTTAGTCTCCTAAAAGATTATATACGCGATTGTATATATTTCACAGTAATCCTCCAATTATGGTGATTTCGCCCCAGATTATCCCTTGATTAGTCAAACAAGCCCATCCATATAATCATAATTCCAAGCGACGTATGAATATGAATTCAACCAAAAGATGAAGCTGTAAAACCCGATAAAAAAGCTGATTTCATTGGCAATTTTATAGTTCGTACACATATTAGAATTTGCTTGTTATTGTTCTTTTCTTTCCTTTTTTTCGTATCAAACATGATAGATTCAGCCCTGAACCATCTGCAAGAGACTTTAATTATAAAACAAATTCAAACCACTTCTGAATCTCATATTAATAATCTGGTTTAGATGTGTCTAAAGAGATATACACATAACTTGAAGCCTACGTGGCTCAGAATGACCACCGGGTCATTGCTGATTGCAAAATTGAAGATAATATTGATGAAGATTACTCTGATAATGACTTTGAAGCCAATTTGCCATTGATTGATCCAATGGATATTCCAGGGCTTAAAGAAGCTGGTTGGACCCCCGAAATGGATGAATTAGCTCGACGACCCAAAAGGGGTCCTCATTTTGCCATTATGCAACATATTCTTAGTGAGATGCAGAATCACCCGTCAGCCTGGCCATTTGCTCAACCGGTTAATAAGGATGAAGTGCCCGATTATTATGATATCATAAAGGAGCCTATGGATTTGAGTACTATGGAACAGCGGCTAGAAGCTGATGTGTATACCTCAATGGAAGAATTCATCTATGACGCTCGATTGGTATTCAATAACTGTCTAAGCTATATAAATTATAAAATCCTTAAGGCTTTAGTTTTTCTTTTGGTTCTTTGTTTTTGGAGTGATGTTTGTTCTATATCATTATCTTTGCTGTTTTTTATTGGCTTGATTAATTCATTTTGTTTATCTTGCAGATAATCTTGTTCAGCTCGCTCTCGTAATCATAATCCCCAATATCAGCAATTCCGAATATCAACTACTGTAACTCCTCAAAACTTGCAAAATATGGAATACATAAGATTCCAATATTATTGTTGTGTGTGTTACTATTATTAATTGTATTTCGGTTTTGAGTTCGGGTTTGGGTTTGGTTGCACTTGGTACTGATTAAATCTAACCGAACTCTTAAAGCAAGCATGCGTTCATACAAATATACCAATTTTTTGAATACTTCTGAATAATGAAAGGATAATGGTTAAAGGTGAGAAATAGCCGCCCTAAATTCAAGTTGAATTTTTGATTCGATATGGCCACAACATACTTAACTAGGTTATTCTCTTTCCACATTGAGGTAAGCAGGGGTGTTAAGTGGTCTTCCTGATTATTACTATGATAATATTGCTGCGGTTTTGACCCCACCCAGTGAGTTTTAGTACAAGAGCTACTGGTTAATATCTCCATTAACCAGTCGAGGTTATGCCAGATAAAATACATGGCAGACCGATTTTCCGGTGTGAGGTGTATATTGGAAGGGCAAACTGCTGTCATATCTAACCCCTTGTTCCCCTCTTTTAAGTTGCTTGTGATATTGATATTGCTTTCCTTTTTCTTGATTATGGTTCCTTTTTATTTAATACTGTTTTTTGGGGGAGAGAAATATAGTAATTTTTAAACCCCAAAGTAAAAAGAAATCCCTCCGCTTCTTCAAACCAGACAGACAAAAAAATATATTACAATGAAACAATTAACTAATTCGATCATTTTACGATGATTTTGAGAATATACTCTTTTCATCACTGACAGAGATGTGCTTCATTCAATCATTAGCTGGATCAAAATTGAAATAAAAAAATATCCTTCCCCTCACTAAACACTAATCTTAAATATTACCTATGCAGGACTAAAGGTTATGATCGGTACTACTATTAGAACTGGCCGTGTCCTTATAGCATATAGTGTTCCTCCATATAAGGTCGGTTGGTACTAATTACTCCTAAATTCCCACACTGGAAACATTGGAGTAGAATTGTATTCTTACCAAAGGCAGCTCTCTTCTAGAGAGCCAGAGTAAATGGAGCCATTAACTCGCAACTTGACGGCCCGGAAAGGCCAGAAGGCTCGAAGGGCCCACAGCAGCCGTGCTCAGATGCGGCTCTTATTTGGTTTTGATCAAGTTCATGTGGCGTTTATTTGGCTGCTGGCCTTGGGAGCGTCTTCTGACAGCCTCATTGTGGAAGGCTTATTTTATTTTTATTTTGATTTTTATTTTATGTTTATTTTTATTTTGATTTTGATTTTGATTTTGATTTTAACTTTCCTTTGCTCGAATCTGTCTTCTCCACGGCTTTCTCCGATCCAACTCATTTTGCACTCGCTCAAATCACATGGCTCAGTGACCTTTGATCCTTAATATGTCAATTTTGTGCTTCATCTTTGGCCTGGATATTTCAATACGAACCGTTGGAATTCCTTCCTCTCTTATTCCTTCTCACATGCCCTCTCACCTATACAATAAATGATATTTCGCTATAATCTTCGATACACCTTGCTTCGTGGATGGACCATAGCATTAACATTTTTCACCCTAATCATAATCCAACTCTCCTCTGGTAATATTAAGTACGTGCTCCCCTTTCCCCGAACTTACGTATATGACGAAGATGCAAATTTTGAGATTGAGCAATATTACACTAATTTAAAGACCGGGGAGATCTACCGTAGTAATACGGCCTTAAACCCCGTGCAAATGAGTTTCCCAGACTTTGGCCCCGATGAAGATCCCAGACAACTATGGGATAAACTGCAACGAGAAGGAAATGAATTAGTGGATTTGGAAAATGACAAATACGTACAACCCCAGGATGTCTACCCCATGTACTATGGTGATTCAAGTACCTTGCAAAATAATAAGATTCTTATCCTCTCCGCTTCAAACGGTAAAGGTAACTCTCATATTAAAGATATTGTGCGCCTGGCCATGCACAATCGACAAGAATACGCCAATATGCACGGTTACGTCAATTATTATGTCAATATGTCTCAATTTAATTTAGGAAAATCTAGTCCAGTATGGGGTAAAATCCCAGCTATCCTCAAGGCCTTGGATGACAATCCTCAAGTGGATTGGATCTGGTGGATGGATTTAGATATCATCATTACAAATCCTTTTATCGATCTTTATAACTACTTACTTGATCCCGAAGCCCTTAATAAGAAAATGGCTTGGGGTTCTCCCTTAAAATACCATGGGAAGGATGCATACAAACGTGGTAAATACTTTGCTAATGCCGAGGAGGCCAATATGGATATTGAGAGAGATATCAATTTGATTATTTCTCAGGATACTAATGGAATTAATGCTGGTTCGTTTTTAATTAAGAATACCCCCTGGGCTAAAAATATCCTTTTAGAACTCTGGAAAAATCCCTACTTTATGAGAGGCGGGAATGAAGTTCCCCATGAACAAGATATTTTGCGATCTATGATCTTGGATTATAAGAGTTTAACTTTACGTCATGTGGGCTTTGTGCCACAGCGTGCCATTAATTCCTACCCATATACCTCTCCTTATTGGAATACGTGGAAGCCCAATGATTTTGTAATTCACTTTGCCGGTTGTGGCGTTCGCGTTGGTGGTGAGTTTTGTAGAGCAGAGTGGAAAAAGCACTATGATCTACGTGGGAGAGTCCCTGAAGAATTTAGAATTCCGTATGATGAGAGTTGGACTTTTGAATCTCATTAATTGCAAGACCTAACCTAATACTTTCTTATGTTGATATGAATATCCAAGCGTTTAATATCACAATTTTTTGTCTACGGGTCTTTATTTCTTCTAATTTGTTTTTTTGTTTCTTTCTTTCTTGTTTCTTTCTTTAATTTTAACTCAGTAGTGTTTTCGCCTTTGGTCAACAATAGTTAAGGTTGTTTTATTTTTATAGACAGAATAATTTAGCATGTTGAAAGATTATATATATTTCACGATAATCCTCTAATTGGGTTGCTTTCTCCCCAGATTTATTATTATTGGATATTCCGGAGCTTAATTAAACCTACGCGAATTCCCGAAAAATGTATGAGATAGCCTAACAACCCAAAAGAGGTCCTCATTTTGCTATCATGCGACATAGTGAGATATAGAATCACCCGTCAGCCTGGCCATTTGCTCAACCGGTTAATAAGGATGAAGTGCCCGATTATTATGATATCATAAAGGAGCCTATGGATTTGAGTACTATGGAACAGCGGCTAGAAGCTGATGTGTATACCTCAATGGAAGAATTCATCTATGACGCTCGATTGGTATTCAATAACTGCCGAAGCTACAATAACGAAACCACGACTTACTATAAAAACGCTACCAAGTTGGAGAAATTCATGAATAACAAGATTGTAGAAATCCCGGAGTACTCTCATTTGATTGATTGATTTTGGACTTTATTTATATTGATATATATATATATATATGTGTGTGTGGGTGTGTGGGTGTGAGTATATGCGAGTATGTGTGTGTACTATGAGCTACTTTACAATAAACAATAAAACTTGTATTAACCAATCAAACGTTTTCTTAGGCACATAGCTCGAGGTACATAAATTATAAACGCCCTAATTCTCTATTTTTCATTAGTTTTTGTTTTGTTTTCGGAGAGGGATGTGTCCTATACCATTATCCCAACTATTTTTTATTGACTTGATTGATTCATTTTGTTTATCTTGCAGATAATCTTGTTCAGCTCGCTCTCGTAATCATATTCCCCAATACCAGCAGCTCCGAATGTCAACTGTTGTAACTCTTCAAAACTTGAGAAATATGGAATATTATAGACGTCAATATTATTTTTGTGTATATTAATATTATTGATTGTATCTTGGCTTTGGTCTTGATTTTGATTGCATGTGGTACTGATTAAATCAAACCGAACTCCTAAAGCAAGCATGCGTTTATACAAATGTACGGATTTTTTGAATACTTCTAAATGGTGAAAGTATAAATGATTAAAGATAAGAAACAGCCGCTTGAAAATCAAATTGAATTTTCGATTCGATTTGCTGATTGAATACTTATTTAGGTCATTCTCGTTCTGCATTGAAATATATGGTGGTGTGTTTCCCTCCGCCTGTGGGTTGTGATTATTACCATAATAATATTGCTGCTGTTTTGGCTCCACAGAGTGAACTTTAATGCTAGAACTACTGGTTAAAATTCCCATCGACCAGTCGAGAGTATGCCAGATATAATCCATAGCGGAACAATTTTCCGGTGTGGCATGGATATTGGAAGGGCAAACTACCGCCATATCTAACCCTTCGTTCTCATCTTTTGAGAACTTAAAAGAAGAGAAAGTTTTGGTATGTCGCACCCTATTATCATCATCTTGTGAAAAGGTGGATTTCCACTTTATATTTCGTATCATCATTTTTTCACAACTTTTCTTAGTCGTGGCATTGCATTCGCCCTCCCTGGCAAGTAATAGTCCGATGTAATTCATATCCACACAGATTCGTTTCAAATGTTGATAGAGCCATATAGTGGGGTTAATATTAGGTGGACACTTTACCATAAAACTTATTGGCACAGTGGGTTTTTCCAATTCTTCGGGTGGAATCTGTTCTTGGGTCATAAATGACCATGACTTGTTTTCGCTTATATTCGAAGATTCGCGGGCCTCTTCGCCCGAAATATTGATTAACTGAATCAGGTAATTTTCCAAATCGTATATTGTGGGATCATTGCATAAAGGCTTAAATGGAAACCTTGATAATTGGCCATTTTTAGAATCCAGTTGTTCTGAGTTTGATACTTGTCCGTATTCTGAAGCTATGATTGGTGATAATGGAGGTGAATTCGGTCTAATATCCCTGATTCCCATTTCTGATATATATGGGAATTCGATGGATGGGTGTAGATCATAAAGCATTACATGGCTTTCTTTATCTTCAGAAAACTCATATCTATTATGTTCTGGTAAAAGGTTTGGTTTCTCAGGTCTATCACTTACAAAATTTTGTGCTGTAGAATCTAACATCTTCACTCCATTTGGATGTTTCATTGGAGGACGGACCATAGAGTTACTTCGTTCGAGGGTGATATTTATATCATCGTATAAGTGGGGGTGTATATCACTCGAGTTCATTCCTATTGTATTCTTTTTCAGTAAATCCTTCAAATTTATCAAATCCAGAGTTTGTTGTCTATACGACTGCGATTGTTGTGTAACACCCAGCAACTTCATGCCCGGTCGAAGACGTTTGTGGTAATAATATGGGACAATTGGGTGATACATAGTGTCATAGGGGTTTCTAATTGACATGGATAGAGTGGTGTTAGAATTAAATATGCCGAGGAATACATGAGAATACTAGAAAAACGGGAACTTATATATACCTTATTTATTTTTGCCGATCTTAATCAGCCTTTTTCTCCAAGTGTGGGGTATCGCTTAACTATGAGAACCCCACCCTTGCTGAATAGGGCTCATATTGATCTACGGTTTCTTGTACGGGATTTCTTAGCATTTACTTGGTTTATTTTAGAGTGCACGACAGGATTAAATAAACGCATTATTATAATATATAGATGTCATTCTAGTCTCTCTATTGTTGGAGTTCCATTTCTTCGTCAACCATAGAAGCTTCCAAATCTTCAACCAAGACCTTCATTTCGTCTTCACTGAAAATGCGGAAGCCCTGGTCGGCGGTGACACTGGCTAATTGCACATTCTTGGAGTCTAATTTCTCTTCCATGACCTGCTTAAGGGTTTTTAAGACGAGTAGTTCGGCTTCCTTGAGTGTCAAGGATTTGTGATATTCATTCTGTAATTCAGCTTGAGCACCTTCACTACCTGAGCCAATGGCCTTGGCGTCGTATCTGTAAAAGGTTCCCGAGGGTTCGGCATGATATAATTGGGGTCCGTTTTCATCGATACCGGCAATCAATAAAGCAACACCAAAGGGTCTAGACATAATTCTCTTTTCACCACTGGCACCTTCGCCGAATCTGAGAGCTAAATCGCATACGGCTTGAGTAACGGATTCGACCTTAATAGGTTCATCAAAATATAAATCATGATTAACGGATTCAATTCTGGCATGATCAATCATAGTTCTGGCATCAGCTGTTAACCCACTCATGGCACAACCGACATGACGGTCAATTTCAATAATCTTTTCAATGGATGAAGCTTCTAATAATGACGACGTCACTCTCTTTTCGACACCAAGGATAACACCTTCGGAAGTTTGAACCCCAATGGCAGTAGAACCAAGCTTAATGGCTTCTAAGGAGTATTCAACTTGGAATAATCTACCTTCGGGGGAGAATGTGTTGACACCACGATCGTATTCACTTCTTGTAAGAAACATTGTTTATTTAGCGAAAGAAAGGAAAGGATATTATTAGATTTTATAAGAATAACGGGCAAGGGGTTCGGGCGAGGTTAACTTAGTGGAATAACTGTCGACAGCGATTATAGATTGCAGATTGATCAAAAAAATCTAATAATAAATAAGAGTTTTATGTGATTGACCGAAACGTATTCAAGAGATAGTCTGGTTACAGTATTGGTGGTGGCGAAACCAAACTTTCCCCCCGAAGCCTCTCAATTCCCAACGTTGGAAGCATCACCAATAATCCGAACCGCGCTAACAGGAGTGAAGGTGGGTGGTTCAATACAACTTCAGGCTGGTATTTAATTCATGTCTTGGATTGGTTTTGTATAGTATATTATCCCTACATTTCTTCATTTCTCAATTATCCTGTTTGCTCACCTGCTTTGATCAATTTACTGAAATTATTGTTTCGGTTATTCTAATTTCAGCCGCTTAAAATAACCACAACACACGCTTACGCGCTGACCCTGGACAATTCTACGGGTCAAAGTATTATATATTCAGCACCTAACTCAACATAATAAAGTCAGTTTAAATTGCAACCATAAAATGTCGGATAATAGATTTTCTCGGCACGGATTGATTGCCGATCGAATGGACGACGATGATATCTATCGCGGAAGTCCCTCGACACCCGCTCCTGCTACTACCCATCAACAACAACAGCCCGGGGATCGGGCGCGTATACCTTCTTCCATCGACCCACATCACAATAGATATAATAATGGACAATCTTCTTCCCCGAGAAATGAACCTGATTGGAACCCTGTGGTGGTCCTAAATACCGCCCCCAGTGTATCAGCGCTGGGTAATCGCGTCAAGCATCCAACCAAAGCCACTAATGTGCCTAAGCGCTATCGGCGCGTCTTAGGCCTGGACCGTCTATCGATACGGTTCCAGGAGGTGTTAATTATGGAAGATTTGTTAAGTGTCTTGATGGGTGAAGAGGGTATTTATATCAAATTCAGTGAAAGCTTTGATCCTGGTCTTGAATATGATCGTTTAGCGGGTCCCGATTATCGGATCGCAAAGGGTATTGATCCCTATTTGAAAGATTTCACAATTTCAATTATTAAGACTGCATCGTATTATATCAGTGTGGATGCCTTCATCGAAGTGCAAAGTAAAGAGGGGTACGGTCAGGTAAATCAGGCGCTATGTGCTGGCCTGCGGACGGTGTTGAAGCACTATCTGACGCTGGTAACTCATTTAGAGGAACAATTGTATGACCCGTCTACTAATTTTACATTACATAATTTCCATTTACAGCTAAATGATACTGCTCGACTCATTTGGCATGCTTATGAATTGGCTAAGGTGATCCTATTGGAGAATAAGCAACGTTCAGAGAATTTCGTTCAAAATACGGGCTCAGATGATGGTATTGATATGGTACCAGGAGTGTTTGATAATAATGATCAGTTTTTCGAAGGTTTGGATATGGGTATTGGTATTACTAATTCCCGATCCATGGTGTGTAAAGGGGGTAGTATTTTAAAAATACTGGCCGAACGGAAAAATCGATTATCAGGTGACCCGATCGCGTTAAAATTATATATCCCCCTATTAGAGCAAGCATCGGCGCCTTATTTGCAAAAGCTAAGTGTGTGGATACATAAAGGTGTAGTGGTGGATCCAGCCGATGAGTTTATGGTACAACATAATAAAAGTATTAGTCTTGAGGGCCTCGAAATGGATTATATGGATGAATACTGGGAAGGTCGGTATACCATCCGAACTAAAGAGCTACCACTTTTATTATCATCTAGTGATGTTTATGAGAAGATTTTACTTGCGGGGAAGTACCTTAACGTTATTAGAGAATGTGGTGGGGTGGATGTTAGTAGAGAGGGTTTATTACAGGATAATTTTAAATCAATTGAGGATAATGCGATTATTCCAAGTATCAATAATGCATTTTCGCATGCCAATAAGGCGTTATTGGAACTTTTAATTAATACTCATGATTTAAGATTAAGGTTGCGTTCATTGAAACAATATTTCTTCTTAGACAAGTCTGATTTTTTTATTAATTTCTTGGATATTGCCGAAACTGAATTAAAAAAGCCCGTTAAACGAGCGTCAGCTAAGAGGCTTCAGTATCTACTCGACATGGCCCTACGGCAGCCGGGCAGTATTTCCTCAAGTGATCCGTTCAACGAGGATGTTACAGTAGATTTTGCGCCCTCGTCAGTAATTGATTATTTGTTAGAAATCGCCCATGTGACAGGAATAAATCCTGATGAAGGTCGTGCGGGAGAGGCCAGTGTTAATCAAAATAAGGAAACAGAGGTAAATTCAAATATAACGAGTAATGTGGCTGATATGACCGATATTGATGCTTCAGTGTTCTATAATGAAGGGCACAGTACAAACCCTGCGATATCAGCAAACACGTCTAATAATGATAGTACTACTGCTACTTCTACTCCAACATCCAAGCATCTTACGGCATTATCGGCGTTACAACTTGACTTCAAAATTTCATTCCCTCTGTCGTTGGTGATATCGAGAAAGACCATTGTTCGATATCAATTGATCTTTCGCCACTTGGTTTCACTAAAGCATATCGAACGGTTATTGAGCAAAGCGTGGGTGGAGCAGGCTAAGAGTAAATCCTGGCAGTTTGAATCCATGAACCAATCACCGAGAATTAGAATTTGGAAGCGTAAAACGATTGACCTACGACTAAAAATGATGATTTTCATTCAACACATTCAGTATTATTGTACAGTGGTAATTATTGAACCTAACTGGCAAAAGCTACAAGAGAATCTTGATAAGGCCGACCTAAAGACCGTTGATGCGATGATGAAGGATCATCTTTACTTTCTGGATACCTCGTTACGAGAGTGTATGTTAACTAATGTCAGGCTTCTTATGATTTTAAATAAGTTATTTTTGGCGTGTCGGATGTTTGCTGAATTTTTGATTCAACAGACCAAGTCATTGGAGTTTGTTAATCCCGAACTAGCAGCCAAGTTGACGGAAACTTCAATTAGGCGAAATGGTCAAGAGATGACTCCCGAGGAACTCTTAGATTGGATGGAGAAGAAATATACGCAATATGAGGTTAACTTTAATCATCATTTGAATGTCTTGATTGAATCATTGAATTATTATGCTGCCACGGAAACCAGTCCTCTATTTAGTTTATGCGCTATGTTGAAAGACTTTTTATAAAGAGATAGATACACAACGAAAAGATATACAACGAAGAGATGTTTTTACATTAAAGTATTATGCCAGAAAGTAAATAAACATATGAATTATAAATAATAATAAAAAAAAAATTGACACTAACAATGGTGAAGACTAATGATACAAAAGGTTCATTCCCGTAATTAGACTCTTATGATACTATATACTAAGAGCGGAGGAGCAAAAAGGGATGGAAAAAAAAGCGAGAGGGGAAAGAGGAATTTTTTAAAATGCTAATAAAGAGGTGAAAGAAGGGGGCTTAATTTTGGGCCTTGATAATAGCGTTAATATTAACTTCCTTATCGGCGGGGGCAATTTCATCCATAGTCTTCTTCAACTTAGATTGAACACCAAAGCCACCGTTAGCGTTAGAGAGCTTGAAGGGCCAGAGGAAGTTAGAGACTTGCTTGAAGGCAGGGCCAACGGTGTAAAGTTCGTGAATTAAATCTTCTAAACAGATAATACCGAATTCACCGAGGGCTTCTTCAATGATGGTATTATCAGTAAGGGCCACACGTTCACCCTTAACCTTACCGTAACCTCTCTTGTAAACCAACTGTCTGACAGAGGCTAAAGTGGGGAAACCGTAGGATACGTAGGGTTCAACGAGACGTAAAAGTTCAGCGGTGGCCTTGGTCAATCTAACAAAGACACCGTTATTGATTTGATGAAGACGTAAGATTTGAAGAACCTTACGGGGCTTGGGAGCGATTTTACTCATGGTCTTAGTTCTAACGACAAAGACTAATTTAGGTTGAGCGGGGACGGGGATAGAATCTTCTTTCTTAGCATCACGGCGAAGTCTAGTTTGTTCGCGTTCTTGATCACGGAATTCCTTGATGAACTTTTCGGCACGGTTGAAGGCCACTTGGGGCTTACTCTTCTTGGCTTCTCTCTTGTCAGCGGCCTGTTGTTGCTTCAGAGCACGAGTGGCATCGACATTCTTTCTTTGCTTAAGAAGATTTTCGGGCACAGTGTGGTAGTTGGAGTTTTTAGCGGGGTTTAAGGGGGCCATTTTGGTTGTTGTGATAGTATATGAAAATATAGATATACGAAAAAGGTAACAAACGGGATAGATCGATATAGGGAAGGATCAAAAAAAAAAAAAAAGAAAAAAAGAAAAAAAGAAAAAAAGAAAAAAAAAGGTAAAACTTTTGTTAGGCAAAGAAAGGCTGTTGGGAGTTCCACGGCCTACGTAGTTATAGTTTGATTTGGGTTTATAATTAGGCATAGTGAACTGTCTTATGTCACTCTAGCTTATGTCACCTCTATATAGTTCAAATAGTAGATAAATAGTGGCTCAAATAGTCTGACAAAGCAATGTGGTTGCTGCCAAGGCAACAGAACAGCCCAACAGGACATGCGCCCGTAACCCAAGTTACCCGCCCGCCCTCCAAACATGCCACGTTGCTATGGCAAAGCCCAGAATCACGGGTTGCCCCGACAGCGGCGACTTTTCTCACTTCGACCCACTCTGATAAGTGTTATATCAACTCTGGACACCGTAGAGAACCGCATAGTAAAGCCACAATCGGTATTATCGACTATTCACCGCTATTACAAAGGGTAAGTTTTTTATTTTTCGGCCTCCAGCGTGCGCCGGGCCGGTTGGATGGCCCCTGGCCCTTAATTCCCGTAATTTACTCGTGGCCGCCCGTCATTACACGGTTTGAAGCCCGCCCGTGACGGTTGTCACGTCACTGGTTATGGGATGGATACGGGACCCATGACTACCGCTACTCCTACCACGCATTGTGGGATTCCGACCCTGTCTTCTCGTTTATACTAGTTATTGCACAAATACTAATGCAATTTGCCATTCTACTTAGCTTCTTTTCTTCATCCAATCACTCTACCATCAGCCTGTCTTTATAGCTGATCATAATCTAACTTTAGATCCCTTTCTTTGAGGTAAGTTCCGTAGCTGGGTTTTTGTCCGCGTGTTGCCCGTTTCCCTGCACACGTTAGCCCGATGTCTGTCCTCTATTGTATATTCTGCCCGTTAGGAGCTCGTCCCCTTGTTAGGTCCCTAATTGATTGAAATATTTCATCTTTAGGGCCTCTGGCCTGGATAGAAATATGGCTTATTATGGTTGCAAATCCCCACGATCTGGCTTTTTTCGCCTGCACTCCCAATGTTTGTCTCCAATCAAATGGCTAACTCGTTTATTACTATAGTCTTTTTCCCGTTTTATTTTTTTCTCATTTGGAGTAAATCCCCGTATTTGGTACCATCTAGCTGATATTATTATTAAGCCCTGTGTCAACGTGTAAATTCTCTACTTCGTACCTGCGAACACTTGATTGTATCTCGGATAATATCTATCTTTTTTGCAAATTAACCTTCTTTTTGTTGGTTAAATTACAGTTGAACTCCATTTCACGTAGTTTTTTATTATTTTTTTCGGAAATACCGTTGGATTAATCCTCAATTTTAACTATTTCAATGGATAACGCCGGTCATATAAGTGACCATGAGTTAATGGTGGATGGCGCTGATAATCGTACTAGTGAATTCGCGTCCCATCAGCATGATAATGGTTCCGCTAATTCAATAGAAGATCATTCGGATGATGTTCATGTTGAAGCTAAACATCAACAACTGGCATCTCATAATAATTTACCTACTTCAGTATCACCTTCGGGCAGTCCCACCAATGGTAATGCGTTTGCCATTGATCCCGCTCTTGGACCCCCCGGATCAAGATCTCATCATAGTTCTAGTGTTACTACCGCTGCCGCTGTAGCTGTTGCCGCCGCGGCCGCGGCCGCTACAGTTACTAATGCAGTTAATGTAGGTGTTGATCATGAAGAAAAATCGGTTAACTCACCGTCTTCAGTGGTTTCTCCCTCGGCTGATACATATGGAAGTATGTCGCGCCAACAATCTCAGAGACAGCATCAGATTCATGACCAGCATGCTCAACATATAGCTGTTGCGGCTACTGGAGTTCATATTCCCCAACATCAACAACATGAACAGCATGAACAGCAACATCAGCAGCAACAGCAACAGCATCAGCAGCAACAACAACAACATCAGGAACAACAACAGCAACAACATCAGGAACATCAACAACACCAACAACAACAACAACAACAACAACAACACCAACAGCACCATCAGCAGCAGGAGCACCGTCAGCATCAGCAACAAGAACAAGAACAACAGCATCAGCAGGAGCAACAACAACACTTGCAACAACAACAATTACAACAGCAACAATTACACCATCAACAGCAGCAACAGCATCATCACCATAACCCTCATTTACACAATCCCTACGGCTTGGCTCATTCTATAGTTACTCAGGTTCCGCCTAATGGGGGTTCGGTACCAATCTCGCACCATCCTGCAGGATATAATAATCTAGATATGTTGCATGGTCATTTTTCCACTCAACAACAGCAACAGCATCTTCAACAACAACAGCAACAGCAACAGCATCTTCAACAGCAACAACAGCATCTTCAACAACAGCAACAACAACAGTTACAACGTCAACAACAGCTTGAAGAGGAACAGCAACGCCAACAGCTTCAACAGCGACAGCAACAGGAACTTCTGCAGCAACAACAATTGCGACAACAACAACAAAAGCAATCCCAGGGATCCTCTAAATCACAATTCCGCAAGCCTCATTATGGTGCTCAAGTTGGTAGTGCGCGTAACTCTAGTGGACCATTAGTGATGAGTTCTGATCATGTTCAGCATTATCAACATGATGTAACGGTTTCAGCCGCCGCTTCGGCCGCTGCTAATATGAGACCTCCACCTGTAACACTCGTGCCTATTGCCTCATCTGATCTCACAATGTCCAATACCCGTAAACGGAAAGCATCAACCTTACGATCATCACAAGAGACCGAGGACGAGCTCAAACGGATCGCTCATTCCTATATGGACACGTCGTTAGATGCGCTCTCAGAGCGGGTACGTGAGAGTGAATTAACTCCCACTAGTGAACGATCTAGACAGGTCTACGGCATGGCGTGGCTTATGAAGAATTGTGAGGTGTTGGCAGATGCTGCCGTGCCCCGTAATCGGATCTATGCACGCTATGTCAGTATTTGCTCTGAGTATGTGCTCAAGCCGCTTAACCCGGCCTCGTTTGGTAAATTGGTTCGTATGATTTTCCCCGATATCAAAACCCGTCGACTGGGTGTCAGAGGTCAAAGTAAATACTATTATTGTGGGATCAGGCTAGTGGGTGAACAGAATAATCCATCCGGGGGTACCCCGACGGGTACACCTAGTAGATTTGACAATGCAAGTCCTGATGATGCCAATATAAAGACCGATAATGATCATACTTTCTCACCGAGTCAAAGTGGAAATTCATCGTTCGGTAATGACACAATGGAGATTATTCCTTCTTCACCGTTCTCAACACAAGCGTCAAGAGCCAATAATCCTGCTAATAATAATAATAATAACGCTGCAAATAATAATAATAACAATAATAGCGCGGGTGTTAATGAGACCGACGCTAAGCCTGTCCCTAATAATGATCATAATGAAAATCGATTCTTATCGGGAGGGTCGTCGCTTAATGAATTATCCGAAGCCAAGATTTCGGCTAATCTTATTGATGAACTGTCATCATCTGTGGTCTCGTCCGGAGGTGCCATCTCAAGCGGGGGGAGTGGTAATGACGGTAAAAATGATAAAAATAGTAATTACCGGAATAATATCACCAGTCGCACTATTCCCGATCTCCGATTCGCCTCTAACTTATCAAATGTTTCACTATCGATGAATATCAAGGAATCGTTTTTGCTCCCGCCCTTATCGGATTATTTAGAAGAGCGCGTGGATCCCGATACGCTTGAAACGCTAACCGGATTATACAAGACACATTGTTTATCGCTAATTGATGCACTGAGATTCATGCACGTTAAGAAGTTCTTGCATCTCCTTACGTCCTTCCATGGTTGTTTAACGGCACCTGTGCGTCGAGTGCTCAAATTAGAATCAATCCTGCCCTGGATCCTCAGTGTCGATTGGGCCATGTATAAGGAAATGGTCAATATGTTAAGTCCTTTAGCGCTTCAGGAGATCCCACTCAATGTTTTGAACGGACTCAAATCTTTGTCTCAGTACTTGCCCGGTCAAATCAGAACTACTTTTGCTAATATGCCACAGTATTTCATCGAGACTAAGTTAAAGCCCGCGCAAGCGTTTGCTAGTTTATTGGACCGATTGACTAGAGTTAGTGAGTTGGCCGTTAACGCTGGCAAGCTGTTAGCTAATCCCCCCGATCGCGATTTGATGAAGAACGATTGGATAAAATTCGTTGATTCCAAAATGATCATCGAGCGTGAAGTCGCTTGTGGTGATGAGCAATTAAGAAAAATTTTGGATGAGGATGTCGTTGAACTTTTGGCCTTGTCAGATATTCCCAAACCCACTGTGGATGAGAAAGATTCCAACAGCAATAACAGCAATAATAACAACAATAATAACAACAATAATAACAACGTTGAATCTTCTGGTTCTATTTCCGATTCGACTTCAACTGCCGACGGCAATGGCTCTTCGGTCTCAGCGTCCGTGTTTGATGGTATGACGCCTAAATCAGAATACATCATTGTTCAATGGGCCGAATATCTGTCGGCACTTCCGGCGCGATTCCCTAAAGTCTCGGCTCGGGTGTTTTTACTATACATGAATGCCGTTTTCACTGCGGGGTTGAGAGAAATCTTCCTGAACGGTGGTGGTGGATTTGGCGCCTGGATGGTAGTTAGATGTTGGGTCGATGAATGGATGGGCTGGAATGCCGAAAGGGGTGGATTCTTATCCGTTGATAATGAACTGTTGGTTAAGTATTTGAGAAATAATTCGAAGACGACTACCAGTGGTGGATCAGGAACTAATGGGAACTTTGTTGAGCAACAACCCAATACTGGAAATAACAACCTTACGGCATCGGGTCAGTCTCAAGATAATGAAATGGATATCAGCCAGGATGATAATCATGATCAGTTATTGTTACAGCAGCAACAACAGGAACTTCAAAGACAGCAGCAAAGACAGCAGCAGCAACGGGAGGAACAGCATCAACAACAAGAGGAACTTCAGCGTCAACAGGAGGAGCTTCAATGTCAAGAGCAAGAACAGCAAGATCAAGAGTTACAGTTACAACCACATCAACAACAACAGCATCACCAACATGAATTACAGCGACAACATGAACATTTACAGCAACTTCATTCGCAGCAACAGCAACATCACCAGCGATCGCACCAACAAGATCTGCCACAAGAGGAGATTTTTGTCAAGAAAGAATCATCTGCAGGAAATGCGGTCGTCGATTCTATGATCATCTCAGACGGCAATAAAGATGAAGTAAATGATCTCAGTCATAAGGAGACTGATAATAATAACAATGAAAACATTATCGGTCTGGACCACAGCAATCAAGAGAACAACGACACGGATGGCGATACTGTTATGCTGGATACTTTTTCGGTTGATTTGTCTTCAATGGATGTATCGTCTCAATTAGACAAGGCCAATGATCGTGATCATGATGACGATGAGAGCTCGACTTCTACAGCCGCCGCCGCGAGTGCCGCTGATAAAATTCTAGCCGATCATGAAAATAACAATAACGGCCAAAATGTTAATAATGATTCATCGGGGATGGAGGTGTATCATGAAGATGAGATTGCCCAAATGAATGGGAACACAGGTGTGAATAATGATGTCGATATCGAAGATGATGTTAATGTTGATGTTGATGTCAGTGCTGTTGATATGAGCGATGATGTTGATGTTGATGTTGATGAGAATGTAGTTCACGACCACAACGACCACAACGACGATGATGATGACGATGAAAATAGCTTAGCTACAGCTGCTACTATTGCTGCAGTAGCGGCCGCTAATATGATAACATCAAGTGTCAGTAATGATGACCAAAGCCCTGATATTTTACTGCAATAAAAATGGTCAATTTTAATACCTAAAAAAGGGCCAAAGTAAAGGCTCGTTTGGGTTTATATAGGAACAGCAACTCATAAAATTAAAATACAAAATACCCTATTTATTCTATTATAATTAATATTTATTATTTAATATCTTTTCATCTAAAATTATGTAGAGATTTAGTTTTTCTTCTCTCAAGCGATATATATATATATATGCAAGTCCCATGGGTTATTGTTATATTGGGTAATATCAGCTATCCCAATCGGGCAGTGTGTCCTTTTTGTAAACAAACAAGCCGGCGCTAGTGATGCATTGTCTGGGCTCATATCCTTTTCATGTTATGCAGAGCGGTAACCCAATGAGGAAAGAGGAAGTGAGACATAACAGACAAATCGAAAGAAAACAAGATTGAAAGAGGGTACCGTTTATTTTATTTAATTTTTTTTCAATTAACCGTGTTTTTATTAGAGGAGGTTTTATTTGAA
>JAKTWC010000147.1:0-20744 GCA_030560865.1 Nadsonia starkeyi-henricii
TGTCAAGGGAGGCCTTTGGGAGAAATCAAGTCGTATTACGGGATGGAGTTGGTTGAGTACTAATTCCAGTTGAGCTACGTTGTCCTTGAGTTGTCGTCCTGGTATAAACCCGTTTTGATCCTGATGAATGAGTTTGGGTAGAATTACCTGGATTCGTGTGTTAATAGCTTGACAGATTATTCTAAAGTCACAGTTCATTAGAGCTATAGAAAGCCAGTTTATCAGATCTTCTCTCCCTCCTTTATTTTTATAAAGGGGACAAAGCTGAATCCAGTGGGGTCGGTATTTGAATTGATCTTTTTCGAAGTAGCCGTTTGCATATGCGGTGAATTCTTTGGATATATCTTTCCACAGCGTTGTATAGAATCTGTATGAAAGCCCGTCAGGGCCTGGTACCGATCCCTTGTTGCATTTAAGGAGTGCTTAAAAGAGTTCTTCGTCCTTAAAAGGAGTTTCCAAAGTAAGCCTTGTCATCTCATCGAGTTTTTTCTCAATTGTATCATATAATACTTTTTGAGAATTTGAATCACAGGGTATATTGGAATATAGACTTGCATAGTTTTGGGCGGCTATATTTTGCATTTCTTTTTCTTCTTCTGGTGTTGTGTTATAGAGCTCATTAATTATCTTGGTGAAATTATTATTAGAAGTTTGTTTTTGAATTCTATCTATTATTCGTCTTCGACTGAAACCTAATATTTTTGTTCCCATTTGCTTACCGAGTACAGAGTCAACGTTATCAGTATCCTTGATAATCTTATGATAAGTATTAAGGCCATTGGATGCTTGGACCGCCGTTATTTGGTATTTAAGTTTTTGGGCGTTCCATTGGGTAATAGGATTATTCTCGATTTGTTGCATTGGGCAATTAGCTGTCAGCTGTTTCGTTAATTTCCAGAAGATTTTTTTAAACAACGGATCGCATATTGTGTGATCGCCTAGTCTAAATTCCTGACGTTGCCTTTTTCTTGCTTGGTGTTGCAGGTCCAATACAATCCCATGGTGTGTGGAGTGAATGGGATTTTGTATCTTGTGATCTTTCACGAGTTTGAAGATTTGTTTGGATACATAAAATCGATCTAATCTCCTATATGATCCCTCTTGTTGAGTCGGTTTATTCGTAGTCACAGTTCCGCTTGGATAAAGATGGCGGTAGACATCGATTAAATTGTGTGAGGCAATTAGTTTCTTCAAAGCTTTCAAGTCATTTCGGTTTTCTGATTGTGGTTTAAGTAGGTTGGTATCTAGATCTATATCAATAATACAGTTCCAGTCCCCTCCCAATATAATTTAATGACAGTGGTGATTTCGAAGAAACTGGTTTAATTCATTGAGTACTTGTGTTTTTTCTTTTACTGATATAGGGGTATAAACAGATACGATCAGGATTTCGGTATTGTTGATGGTTGTTTCCAAAGCTGTCATGTATTTGTGAAGAAGGATGTTAGATTAGATTTGCGTAGTTGTATATTCCGTTTCAGTGGTTTGTAAGTTATTATTTTCTAGGGTTCGAAATATAATACCCGAGAGTGATGTATATGATTGGGAGAATGTGAATTGATTTTGTTGTAGAAACGACGTTATTTGTTTATATAGTTGGTGTTTGTTGTTGTATCATGTTTCTTGTAATAGGAGGATAGGATTAGTTTTATTTGTGTTTAAAGTTGTTTTCATTAGGTTTAAAAAGAATTCGTATGAGTAGAAGTTTGTGATGTTATGCGAAATGATTTGGTTATAGGAGCTGATTGCCATCTTTTTACAAGCTGTCTTCATCCTCCGCCCAGTCTTTTGGTAAGATTTCCCCTGCCTCTTTAAGATTCTCCATTTTTTGAATCTTTTCTTTTGTTGAATTGGGGAGCTGGGCTATTTGAGTTGATGGAGTTGATACGTTTGTTGAAACCGTGGGGCTTAAGTTGAAAGATTCATTCATTTCAGCATCCGCCTGAGCTAATACGATGTTGACGCGTTCCAGAGATTTATCTGAAATAAGTTCCTTTCCTTTATTATAGGGACTAGTACTAGGATGAGCAAGAGGTAAGACCTTGTTTTGTTCGGCGATTGTAGTAGCCGGTTTAATATTTGGGGAAGAATGTATAGCTTCTTCAAAGACCTTATTAGAAAATGTATATCCACTTAATATATCATCAAGGGAATCCTGCAATTCCTGGTTATTCGGCGGATCTGTCTTGTTTATCTGTTTGGCAATAATTCCTTCCCTTGAATCATTTTCATCCGTTTGATTATATTCGGTTTCATTGGCCAATTGCATACTCACAGTTTGGAGCATCAATTGCTTTTTCTTTATTTGTTGAGCCAACTTTGACGATGGACGGGGTTGTTTTGATTCTTGGAGACTGGTGGGTCCTGACTGAGAAACTGGACGAGAGATCGTTTTGGGGATTACGGAGGATAAGATGTTTTTGGAGCCAGCAGAGTAGTTCTTGTGGAGGTTAGGATTTGATTGGGTTTTGGACCTAAGAATTCTTTGTGGGGCAATGCTTGACACAACAGGGCCTTGGTATTCTTTATCCAAATCGTCATGATCTGTGGAATTGTCATCTTCCATCGCATGATCTATGGGACTAGGAATTCCCATCTGTTCATCGTCATCAGTTGTGTCTAATTGATCATCGCTTGTAGGTGTTTCAGCCGAGGGGTTTGTGTGGGGTTGTTTTTTTTTCTTTTTTTTTTTAAAAATAGATTTTTATTAAAAAGAAAAAACTTATTTAAACTAATTAATAGGAGGCTCTGAAAGGACGTGTATGGAGGCTCAGGAAAGGCGAGTAATAGGAAAACTAGATTCATTTCGGAGTTTTCAGGAAAGTGGGTGCCATTAGCAACCTTATCAATGTCTGCGGCCATATCCACTGGAAAACACGATTTCCCGTCCGATCAATCATAGTTAAGCCAGTGAGAGCCTTCATAAGTACTACGGTGGGAGACCACGTGGGAACATAAGGTGCTGCAGTCATTTTTATTTGGTGAATAAGCTTTTTGACAAATCACTCGAAATGAAGTGAAATTGTAAAGAAGATAGTTAATTTTGGCAAAATTTACTTACTGTTTTAGTATATAAGAAATATTCTGTGATCCAAAGGCTGATTTGGGAAAACGCCGCTCGAATTAAAAATCATAACCTTGATATATGTGTATACCCTTACCCCAAATTTCATCGTTAAACTAAACTTTATAAATATAGTTGTTTAAGAAAAGTGTTTTAACAAAGTTATAGTATCTCCCCAATTTTAATTCATCATGAGCGTCTTGCGTGCTAAAAATTGAATAAGAATAATCCACATTTTCTCATAGTTGAATACAGACAAAAAATGAAGACCGGCTCCAAAATCCAGGCCGTTGGCTGAATTGCCATTTTTTTAAAAAAAAAATAGAATTTTTATTAAGAAGTAAAAACGTATTTAAACTAATTATAAGGAAAACTGAAGAGAATGAATAGAATTCCTAAATGAAATAAGAATTAGGATATAAAAACCCTAGATATAGAAGAAAAAAAGAAATTTATACTATCATCCTCATAATATTATTTTTGAATCATATATTTTTACTTTTATATTTAACCACTTTTGCCTCTTTTAGTATTAATCGTTTCCATTCTTGAAGCTTCAGTTTTTTTGGTGGGGTTTCGCCAAATCTTCTTCTGCCTCGACTTTTCCATAAGAAATGTACAAAGAATAATGGTTGTTGCTAATCTTTTATGTTTTTAATAGGTGACAGTATGAGTTGATTGATAGATTGGTAAGGAAGTACTGGTAAGAGAAAGCACATGGATATAGCGAATTCCACCTTCCAGCCAAACTATTACCATATCCAATCATGTTAATAACAGGACTTGAAGAGTGAGCTTAACAATAATAAGGCGCTTTGGCCGAGTGGTTAAGGCGAAAGATTAGAAATCTTTTGGGCTCTGCCCGCGCAGGTTCGAGTCCTGCAGGCGTCGATATTTGTTTTTTATTGATGTGATAATATCACCGCATTTTTCGTTTTTGCTGCTATTTTCCTAGTTTAACAATAGATATCTCTTCTGCCTATGCCCTTATTTCCTCCTTAGCAAACGGTCTAGATTTAATCTATATCCTTCTTATGTAATTAGGTTTTGAACTGTAATCCTATAGCTGTTTTCCTATTTTAATGGATCTTATGTTTACCAAAAAAATAAAAAACAACTCTTTACTTGCCTGTAATTGTTGAGATTTGCGTTGTTATATTTATGAAAATCCAAGTGATGTGAACAAGTATAGGTATTTATATAATACAGTTTACATCACACAACTATAAAGAGAACTCATCAACATATCAATTATTCTGGGAGGAATAAGCAGCCGAATGAAAAAAGAGGTTTATCTGTTTTCTGTAAATATAACAATCTGATATTAATATTATATTCATGAGTCAAGGCCAAGTCCAAATGAACTTGTTAAATAATGAGGCAAAGGCTTCTCGTGTGTGTGTGTGTGTGTGTGTGTGTGTGTGTGTGTGAAGACTTTGATATTATCAGGCTATCGACACAATGTCTTTGTCTCACATTGTAGTTCAGCGTCAAAGCGTGGCCATCGTCAAATGAGCTTAGTCGTAAATATTCTTGGGATTGAGAACATCACCAAAAGGAGCGTGGTAAGATCCAAATAAGGGTATCCGGAAATATCAAAGAGTGGAGTGAATTCGTTAACATTGAATAGATATAGATAAGACATGGGATCTTTGATTCCCTCGGGTGATAGAGGTAGCAGGTAAGAGGATATAAATACTAGTTATATTTAAATTACAGCCACTGCTATCCCTACCACCCTTTTTTTTCTGCGTTATGTCTTCTTCCTCTTCAAACGACAAAGTCTCCCTTCCTTGATACAGCGTATCCATGAGATATAGTCAATCTCAAACCATTAACAAGCAATACCTTTTATTTTCAATAATAATGACAAAAACAAATAAACTCCGAAACGGGGAATTGAACCCCGGTCCCACGCGTGCTGAATTAGATAATTCTGACAGGCGCAAATTCTAGCCACTAAACTATTTCGGAAGAGAAAAGCTAGCTCGCATCCAGGATCGAACTGGAAACCTCAAGATTTGCAATCTCACGCGCTACCATTGCGCCATACGAGCTGTTATTGAATTCTGGAATATTATGTCATTTATATGGAGAAGATAGTGCGGTCGTTTAAAAATGCGACAACGGATTGTGTGTGGAAGGTCTAATGAAGGCCTTTGGTTAATATGTGATTAATTGAATAGGAGTTTTCTTTTTTAAGGATTTACTTATTTTTTTAAATTTTGTATTTTCATTTTAGTCGTTTTTTAGAAGTGAATCAAAATGAGTAATTTTGGAAAAGAATAATTATAAAAAACTTAAAAAAAAAAGAATTATATCTATTTAAAGTAATATTTTACACTAATAGATAAATAAATATATAATATATAATATATAAAATAATTTACTAATGGTATAATTCTGTTAGTTTAGCGTGTCAGCGTCATTACTTGGCCTCGACCGGGTAGACGTCCCCCCCCCCGTGGGCCGCTTAGTCATGAATGAACATCAATCACTAAGCGTTAAAAAATCGAATTAGAATTATGGAAATCAAATAGGATTTATAGAACTAAATAGGGGAATCACTGGAGAATGGAAATTAAAGGTAGGGTAAAGAGAGATGGGGGGTTTATTTCTTGTCTAACGCCAAAAAAAAAGAGTATAATTGAGAGAACCTTGAGGACAATGGTTCATAATATTGGTCAGATATCTATTTTTAGGGGTGAAAGGCTAAAGTGAAATACTCAAATCCAGGGGGATTGAGCCAAAAAAATGGGGGAAATCAAAACCGAGCGAAACGGATGTCTTTGTTCAATATTACTGACCAACCAGACGGGCCAAGTTACTGCTGCTCAAAGGAAATGATAAACCTGAAAATTATCGTAAGGGACATATTGGTCCGAGGGAGGATTACTTTGACTAATGAAACCGGTGGAGCCAGTGGCGGTAAATCACAAGATTGAATTAAGAATTACAAATAATATACAAGCTGAATGGGCCGACGGGGGAGTAATGGTCAAAAGATGTCTAATTATGAATTTATTAAGATCTAATATGTTGAGGCAGCCAAATAGGCGTGATTAAAAATGGCTTATCCTAGGCGGAGATGATCTATAAGATCAGCATAATCTTCTCATAGACCGTAAACACGATACCACCACTCAATACCAATCTACCCAATCTTGGGGTGGCGCCCTTCCAAAAGGCCAAGGCACCCTCATCTCTGGCGATTTTAGCAAAACAGTTCCAAGTGGACGAATACTTTTGGGTTGAATCCAGCGACTGCATCCTCGTCTTTACGGTATCCAGCGGCATTGTTGTATAAACGGTGATGATACCGGCCAATGAGCCCACGGCAAAGGTCTGGACGGTGCTCAGGGGCATGAGCGGGTCGGCCTGTCTGGCTTGTAAAAATTCCTTGATGGCATTATACGACCCCAACCTTACGGATTGATTAGCGGCCTGGCGCATGGTCACGGGCACCAGTCCCTTATAGATACCGGCGAAACCCTTATCCTGGACCAATCGGGCCGTACCGCGGAACAGACCTTGGTATTTCGGGGTGGGTTGTCGTTTATCGTCAATCATGGAGGTCTTGATGGTTTCAAACGGGGTCACGGCCACGACGGATTCTAAAACGCCGGCGCCTAAACCGGCAATCATGCCGCGCACGCCCGAAAGCTTACCCTCATCATCGACCAGTAACTTCTTAATGGAGTCGAATCCTAAAAACCTTACCGAGGCCTTGAAGGTGTTGCCCACGATAAAGGCCGGACAGCCGGTATAAAGCGCGGAAAGGCCCTGGGTCTTGGTGATATTGTACATGAGCACCAGCGGGTTTCGCGACATGGTGGACCCGGCGTCGGCCAGCTGGAGTCGCGTCTTGGTGAATTCAAATGGGTAGGTGATGAGACCTTCGATGCCGCCGGCGGCACCGCCTGCTACGAATGATTTCCAAGGTTCAGCCTGTTTTTATTTTATTTGGTTAGTATTTTCCAACAAAGGGAGACGGTTAAAGATCACATACTTTAGCTTTATCTGACATTTTTTCTCCTATTTGCGCGCGGGGGGGGGGGGAAGGGGGGGGAGTTATTGGCAAGTGGGTTTGTCCGAGGGTGAAATTTGTGAAAACTCAAATTGAAATTGAAATTGAAATTGAAATTGAAATTGAAATTTCAAAACTCGCGATCTGTGTGATTCATGATCTGACGTTGGAAGGTTTCAATGTGTCATCGCGCCGCAAGGTTCATCGGCCCGTTATCGGCCGGCTTACGTCATGGGGGGGGGGAGGGGAGGGTGTGAATTTGGCCGGATTTGGTCTGAATTTCGACGGCCAGAATGGCCGGGGCGGTCGATATATATATAATTAATACTCAGAAGATACAATACATAGACACAAGGCCTTGGAGATGGGTTCAAGACCCTTTTTAATCGCAGTGGACGATGGATATCTACATCAAGGTGGTTTGTAAGCCCAGCGGCGATAATCCGGGGTCACGTGCGCTGGGCCACAGGGTCCAGATACACGAACGAGAAGACGAGAAGAAGAAGCGAAAAAGAACAAAAAGAACAAAAAGAACAAAAGATGACAAAAGACGCGAAAACGAGACGAGCCAAAGGCGGCCACCCCCGCGCAAGGGGGTCGTGTACACGGCGGCTGAATCAGAGCGCGACGGGGCCATTCTTAATTGTTTGGGTTATCTTATGGCCTGTGTTTTGGGTTATCTTTTGGCCTGTGTTTTGGGTTATCTCCTGGCCTGGTTTCTGGGTGATGGTGTATATTGTGTATATTTGCGTCGCTGGGCCGCTCGTCGCTGCCAGACGGGGCGAGGGTTGGGGCGCTTACGTAAGCCACGGCAGGGCTGGATCCTGGCGGCGGCCACGCTATCGGGGCCAATCAGCGCGCGGCCCGCCCGCGCCCTGCGTCGCCAGGCCCCGGGAGAGCCCGGGAGGGACCGGGCAGACCACGCGGAGACAGGCGCGGTGCACGCTGGCAGAGGCACGCACGGAGCGGCCACCCGAGCGCGGCCACCTCAACGGGCCGGGCGGCAGGGAACGCTGCACGGAACGCGCGATAAGCAGCAGCCCGGAAGGCTGTCCAGGCGCGTGGGGCCGCGCTTACGTGATGGCGGGGGCCCCGTAGTTAAGCGGTGCGCAGCGTGGTGCGGACTCTGCTCACGCCGGCGGGGCCTCTGACGGCGGGGTCGCGGCGGGGTTGTCCCAGCGCTTAGTCAGCGCGACCGCCCGCGGTGTAGTTTAGTGTGGTGTAGTGTAGTTAAGTGTGGTGTAGCGTAGTGTAGTGTAGTGTGTAGTGTAGTGTAGTGTAGTGTGTAGTGTAGTGTGTAGCGTGTAAAAAAATGCGGTTTGTAGTGTGTCACCGCGGTTTGTAGTGTGTCACCGCGGTTTTGTATAGTGCACGCTCGCCAGACTATGAGCACTCTCCGCTTCCCCCAAGCCCCCAGGTCTCGTTCTCGCCCTCCAGCGTCGTATTCTACCGTGCAAAGTCGTGTTCGACCGCCCTGAACCCTCCTCAACCATCCTGAACCCCGGCGTTGCTGGCCCCCATCCCCAATGCCCATCCCCCATCCCCGAAAACCAACCGGGTCGCCTGAAGGGCCCTGGCGCCGGATCAATTAAGGTTGAGGGTCGTCGCCGGCGCCGCCGCTGACTCAGCAGCCCCTACCTTCACCACGCCGGCGCGCTGCTGGGACTCCACTCGTGGCTCCACTCGTTAACTACGGTGCTCGCCCTCGTTAACTACGGGGCCCCCTACATTAGCTGGCCCAACTGCCAAAGTCCCAAACGGCCCTCGGAACGGACCGGTTCCCCAAAACGGAAGGCGCGGTTCCGACCCAACGCTCCGCTCGCTTGGCTCTTCCGACCGGATGCGGCAAACCGCCCGTTATCTTATCGTGCGTGTGTATATATATATACGCATTTGGGTCTCGCTACAAAAATAATTTTTTTATTCTCTCTTCTTTTTCTCGTTCCTCACCCAAGTTAAACTGAAAAATGCCCTCCCAAATCGCAGAATTAGCGCGCCATCGCTCGGGTGATATGCCCGTCAAGTCGCAAGATGGCGAACTCCACCGTGTCCAGTCCTCGGCCAGTGTGTTTTCCACCGTATCCAACGCCTCGGATGCCCCCGCCACCACCCGTCTGTTCACCAAGGGCCCCATTGAAACCTCGTACGATGGTATGAGATTGTTGAATCTCCCCCATTTAAATAAGGGCTCGGCCTTCCTCCAGGACGAGCGTGACCAATTTGGCCTTAATGGTCTCTTACCCCCGCGCGTTTGCACGCTCGAAGAACAAACCGACCGAGCCTACCGTCAATTCCAACTCTGCCCTAATGATTTGGCCAAGAACGCCTTCTGTACCTCGCTCAAGGTGCAAAACGAGGTCCTCTACTACAAGTTTTTGTATTTGCACATCAAGGAAGTCTTCCCCATTATCTACACCCCTACCCAGGGTGAAGCCATTGAAAAATACTCGCAACAATTCCGTCGTCCCGAAGGTTGTTTCCTCGACATCACCTACAATACCCGTGAATCCGTTATGGAACGACTCTCGGCCTTTGGTGGTGCCGACGATATCGATTATATCTGTGTGACCGATTCCGAAGGTATTCTCGGTATTGGTGACCAAGGTGTGGGTGGTATTGGTATCTCCATTGCCAAGTTGGTCCTTATGACCTTATGTGCCGGTGTGCACCCCAATAGAGTGATCCCCGTCGTTTTGGACGTCGGTACTAATAACCAAGCCTTACTCGATGACCCGCTTTACATGGGTAACCGTTACCCCCGGGTGCGCGGTGAAGAATACGATACCTTTGTCGACCACTTCATCCAATCCGTCAAGACTTTATTCCCTAAAGCCACTTTGCATTTCGAGGATTTCGGCCTCACCAACGCTAGAAGAATCTTGGACAAGTACAAGACCGAATTAGCCTGTTTTAACGATGATATTCAAGGTACCGGTGCCGTTTCCGTATCGGCCATTACCGCCGGCTTAAAGGTCCTCAATAAGAAGATTGTGGATACCAAGATCATCATCTTTGGTGCCGGTTCCGCCGGTATGGGTATCGCCGATGAAATTGTCGCCAATATTAGATCCAACGGTAAGAGCTACGATGAAGCCGTGGCGCAAATCATCCTTATGGATCGTCCCGGTTTATTAACCAAGGATATCATTGATACCCTTTCGCCCGCTCAAAAGCCCTTCGCCGTCGACCGCGCCGAATGGGACGGTGTCGATACCCGTTCGTTGGAAGAAGTCATTGGCCGCTTCCGCCCCGATGTCCTTATCGGTTGTTCCACCCTCGCCGGTGGGTTCAAGGAAGCCGCCATTCGTGAAATGGCCAAGCATGTCGAACGTCCCATTATCCTTCCCTTATCTAACCCTAACCGTCTCGCCGAAGCCGTGCCCGCTGATCTTTACAAGTGGACCGACGATAGGGCCCTTGTGGCCACTGGTTCCGTCTTCCCCCCCATCGAGGGCAAGACCACCTCGCAAAACAACAACTGTTTCTCTTACCCCGGTATTGGTCTCGGTGCCGTGCTGTCTCGTGCCAACTTGATTACCGATAATATGATTGCCGCCTCGGTGGAAGCCCTGGCCGCGCAAGCCCCGATCTTGAAGGATGCCTCTGGTGGTTTATTACCCGAGGTTGAAAACATTCACGAGATTTCGGCCCGTGTGGCCACCGGCGTGGTGCTACAGGCCGTTAAGGACGGTGTGGCCATGGCTGAGAATGAAAGAAAGCCCAACTCGAACCAATTGGTCAAGATCCCTAGAGATTACGACGAATGTTACAAGTGGGTCAAGAGCCAGATGTGGATGCCTGAATACAGACATTTAGTCAGAGTGGGCTCCGATGACGAATTCTAAGACGCCAAAATAATGGCTCGGGTGGAGTTTATATATTTACCAGTGGGCAAAGACACCCCCCCGCTGGTTTTTAGTTAAACTATTTATTTATTACTGTTTCTATAGATCAATTGATTTTTTAAAAATTTAAAAATTAAAGAAAGAAAAAAAAGTCCTTCTAGTAGAGTGTACACGACTAAAATTTTATTAAATAATGAAAACATAAAATGGCTAAGAATACTACATTTAGTTATTATTATTACCCTCACCGCCCATAAACGATCTAGCCAAATTTTGCAACTCGGGATTGGCCATCATATCAGCCATATTGGGCATACCACCCCCGGAGCTAAATTGATTAGCCATATTTTGTAAAGCAGGGTTGGCCATTAAATTATTCAAAGCGGAGGGGTCCGACATGAGGTTTTGCGCCATGGCACGAACTTGCGGGTTGCCGAGTAAAGAGGAAAGATCGGGCATACCACCGGCACCACCGCCAAACATGTTACCAAGGGAAGCCAAATCAGGGAATCCAGCGGGCATACCTGAATCAGCACCAGCACCAGCGGCACCAGCAGCAGCGCCAGCGGCACCGGCTTCTCTTTCGGTGACGGCATTAGCGGCCGGTTCAGGGTTAGAAGTGGCTAAATCTTCTTCAACGCGCTTCTTAGCCGTCTCGTAGCCCCGCTTCATGGCATCCGAACAGTTGTCACCCTCGACCTCCATACCCTTCTTGTAGGCCTTGAGCGATCCCTGCGAATCACCGAGAGCGTACTTGGCCAGGCCGAGACGCGAGTAGGCCTTGGAGTAATTAGGGTCTAATTCAATGGCCTTATTGGCGTCAGCAATGGCCAACTCGTGCTGGCGCAAATTGGAGTAAGCAGCGGCACGGTTGGACAAGTAGATGGCATTAGTGGCATCCAGTTCAATCGCGGTGGTGTAGGAAGCGATGGCAGCTTCAAAGTTACGCTGGGACATGTGTCTATTACCTTCGAGTTTGGCCTTTTCGGCATCCTCCTTATTTGCGACGGAACCTTCCGCGACGCCTTCAGCGGCCGGGGCAGCAGCAGCAGCAGCAGCAGCAGGCTTGGGGGCCGCCTTAGCGAACGACTCAAACACACTTAAAAGATCACTATCACCATAGACCCGGTTCTTGTCCGCGGCGTCCACGCCGAAGACTTCGGACAAACACTCCACGGCGACCTCGACCGACTCCTTGTCGTCGTCCTTGATAGTGCCGTCCCCGATGGACTTGTTCAAAAAGTCCACGAATCCCAAAACGAGATCTTTCTTAGCTTGTTGCGACATCTTTTGGTTAGCGCTGGTATAGTCAGGGGTAACGGAGGGTTTGGTGATGGAGGTTGGAAAAAGGCGACAAAAAGTCCCAGCGGTGGCCCAGCGGTGGCCCAGCGGTCCCAACATGACCTGACGATCCGATCCAGCGCTCTCTCTTTTCGACCTTCCCTCGGCCAAACCCTCTGAAAAAAGAGCCAACCTTGCTGGAAAAAGGACCATTAACGCTGTCGAAACCTAGTACTGTGCGACCGGAGCTGCCGGCGTTGGCCGACTACGAGATGTCGCCGGAGACCGGGTTCCTGCCCGCGGAGGTGCCCCTGGACCGACTGCCCCAGAGCTACTATTCACCCTGGGAGACCATGGTGGCCGGCGTGCCGGCGCTGATCCTGACACGACGACTGAGGGAGTGCGTGGACAAATTGCCCCTGCTGACGACGGACCAGCTGACGGGCCGGCGCCAGTGGCGTCGCGCGTATATATGCCTGTCGTTTTTGGCGCATGGCTACGTGTGGGCCGGCGACGTCAACGCCAGCCATATAACCCAGCCGGCGGACCACTTGCCCACTCAATTGTCGGTCCCCTGGATGGCCATATGTGAAAAGTTGGAATTGCCGCCCGTGGCCACTTACGCCGGGCTGTGTCTGTGGAATTTCCGGACGGTCATTGACGTCGAGTCGCCCCGCGAGTGGACGTTGGACCGATTGGCCACTTTGAATACCTATACCGGATGCATCGACGAATCGTGGTTTTACCTCGTGAGTACGGCCATGGAGCGCGAGGGTGCGCCAGCCATCCAGGCGGGCTTAGAGGCCCTGCAAGCCGTTAGAGATAATGATATTAATGAGGTTACTTGTCGACTACAGATTATCGCCCAGATCGTGGACTCCCTCACGAGTTTACTAGGACGAATGTACGAAATGTGTGACCCCCACGTTTTCTACTTTCGTCTCCGACCTTATCTGGCCGGATGGAAGAATATGGCCGAGGCCGGATTACCCCGGGGCGTCAGATACGGCGACGAGACCGAATACCGCCAATACGCCGGCGGATCCAACGCGCAATCCTCGCTGATCCAGGCCCTGGACATCATACTGAATATAGAGCATCACCCTGCCGGGTATGAACAGACCACCTCGTCGGATAATTTCATCCACGAAATGCGTCGGTACATGCCGGGACCCCATCGAAGATTCCTGGAGCACCTAATGACGGTGGCCGATATTAGACAATATGTCATTGACCAAAAGGCGCAAAAGAGCCCCGAATCCGGCGGCCTGGTACTGGCCTTTGACGCCTGTGTGGCCATGATGCGCGTCTTTAGAGACAAACACATCCAAATCGTCTCGCGGTATATCATCCTCCAGGCCAAGAAGAACGCCCGGACCACGCCCTCGGCCACCAAGCGAGACGGACTGGCCCAGGCCGCCAAGGGCGAGACCGGAACCGGTGGAACGGCCCTGATTCCCTTTCTCAAACAGGCGCGCGATGAGACGGGCGAGGCCGCCGCGGGCGAATGGGGGCAGCGATTACTGTCCGAGACTATAATGCTGAAGAAGCGTCGAATGGACGACGAGGTGACCAAGGATATCAAAAAATTGATCGTTTAGTTTTTATAAAAAAGAATCAAAAATAATTAGAATTTTCTTCGTATTAAATCACACTACTTTAACCTCTCTCCCAATATGGCTCCACGCTGCGCCCTGACATCACCAACATGAGCGCGCTGAATGAGCTCGTTCAGGCGGTGCTGACAGCTAAACATCCACGCCATGCCGGATTGAGGCCATTTTATGATGACTTAAACAGGGGCGTTGGTTTAGAATACGCTTTACTGGTGCCGTCAACGTTTATTATGACGTTTATGTCGACAGCGGGCCGGCGATATGCCGATTGGGCCCGCGACGACGACACCTTTTTGATGTCCCATATGATCATTACCAGGGTCACCGCAAGGACTAAGGACTTCACTACGGTCAATGGCCGGAAAGTGACCATTCGTGACGGGTTTGTTAGTACCAAGGCCGGGTTCCCGCACGCTGTCAAGGCCAAAATCTTGAAGGATTATATCCATATCGACCCCATCACGGGGGCCTCGTTGGCCGTATATGAATTAGGCGTGCCATTGATTGGATCGCCCGAGTTAAGCAAGGATTTCCGCGCGAGTGAATGGCCCGAGGGCGTGGCCAAGGAGTTCACGCCGCCGGCGCGTGATGATCTGGACTTTGAGATGGTGATCAAGCGGTTTTCACTCAAAATTGGTGTCAAGTTAGATTGGGTAATCAAGACAACCGTCACCCCTAAGACGTCATTGGACGACGTCTTGACCATGGTGGAATCCACGCTAGATCAGTCGCTTTCCGTCGTCCAGAGGTTGGAGTCTAGTCAGATCAAGACCATTCTGGATACTTTGCATATCTCGGCTCAGCGGCTCGAGGCTATGGTGGAGAGTGATGTTCTCGCAAGGGCCTCGCCCCGACTTTGGCCTAGTTTTGAATCAATTTACCGTAAGGAAAACATATCACTCCAGAGTTTATTAGATCAATTGGCCGCGTTGAATATATACCAATTAGGCGTCCCAGGATTATCTCGCGCCGCGGTTCAGCCCCTTGAAAATCGCGTGAAAATGGCGGTTACTAATCTTCAAAATCTGACTTCCACATCCACGATCAATGCTAAATTAGATATCCTAGTTTCAACATTGAAGATATTGGCGGTCAGTGAGGGCGATCAACCTAATGGCGCCGACACCATCGTCTCGCTATTGGTCCTCGTTCTAGCCCGACTGGATGAGCCTATTGATCTGCCAGCCCAATTGGCCTTTGTCAGATATCTGTACCCCACGGGTGTAGACGGCGGTTATGTGGGGTACGTGATGTCCACGTTTGAGGGCGTGGTGGGGTATGTCTTGGATCAAGGGGAGGTGTTGCAGCAGTTGGCCAGGGGGAATGAGTGGTTGTTGGCTCACCCGGGATCCTTAGCGACTAGGTTGAGCCAGAGTGACAGTCAGAGTGATGATGATGATGATGATGATGATGATGATGATGATGATGATGATGATGATGATGATAACGAAAAACTTGCTATCGCAAGCTCGTGTTATTACTCTACAGACGCCCTCGGAAACTCATTACTCCACCTCGCCATTGCCCACTCCCCCTCCTCACTCCCCTCTCTATCTTTACTCCCTCAATTCAATGCGGAATTTGTCCGCTACAATACCAACTTAGCCAGTGAATCTATTCTACTCACGGCATTGCATACGGAAAATATTCCCTTAATCAACTACCTCCTTCTCCATATCGGTCAACTACTCACTCCCGCCCAATTACGCGATTATATTAGATTACCCGATACTCATAACCGTCATATCGGTCATTATCTATTCAAGTGCCCGTACCTCATTAACCTTCTCGGTCAGTGGATCGACTGGGAAGCCCAAGATACCAACGGTCAAACGCCACTATTTGCCATCTGTCGCTGCTACGATCATCCCGAGTACGATATTATGGTCAAAGATAGCTTCTTACAATGTCAGAAACAACGCCCAATCAATCCTGCCAATCATACTGATAATAGCGGTAATTCGCTGTTTCATATTGTTAAACATACCACTCTACTAGACCAAGTCCTGCGCCACAACATCGACGTTAATGGACTTAATGCGAAATCACTGACCCCGCTGATGGTATTTTGCCGTTATTCATCAGTGGATATCGTCGACCGTGTGGCTTCCGATGACCGTGTGGATTTATACCGGGATGGATTTCGCGGCATGAACGTCTTGGATGTAACTCGGGATGCCACCTTACTAAGGGTACTTGATTCAGCTAGCCTCCAACGAAACGGTATTCGTACCAATACACACGTCGTTCATATTACGCGATCGTTCTCGCTAAAGGGGGAAGTACGGTTCGTTATTGCCACGGTACCCCGCGGGCCGTCGTCGTCGTTATCGGGGGATATCACCACCGTACATCGCAATTTTGGCGATTTTAAATTTTTGCATAAATGGCTCCATTACGAACACAGTCATACCTGGATACCCTCGTTGGCCACACCGGCCAATCCCTTTTTATTACCCTCACGGACCTCATACCAGACCATCCATGAGATTCAACGGTCGTTAAATTTCTTCATAAGGGCCTTATTGCTCCACCCGGTGCTGGCTTCGCATGAACTAATATGGGAATTTTTACTGATCCAGGATATATCCCGGGATAGCATCGTCGATCGATGTCGACGCAAACTGCAGAATACCAACGAGACCAATTTAGACCGTCACCACCCGCTGAATGTATTAGGCGAGGATCAAATTGACACCATTCGGCCCTTTTTCGCGCATTCGTCCAGTCACATCCGCGCGCTCGCCCGCGAGTTGTCAGCGGCCACCCACACCTACCAGGGCGTGACCAACAAATCCATTGACTACGGTGATAGTTTTGACTTGATATCGGACTGTTTTCTCTCGCGCGATCTGGGCGGGGGTCAAGAGGGTGGTAACGATGACGACTGCCCGATCCAGACTATCCCACGGCCGGTTTGGGCCGAACTGGGTAAAATCCAAACCATCAACGATTTCGCCCAGGTGGATTTCCTATTTTGTCTGAAATCACTCGCCATGGCCGCCGCTTCACTCCATGAAACCGTGGCGGTCCCATTACGTCGCATAGATAAATTGACCACGCTGCGTGCCCAGCTCGTGAAACGAATGGTAGCATATGCCCAGCTCAACGATACCACTGGGTTTTTGGCATCAAATGGCCTGTTTGAGCAAAAGCGTCGGAGGGAGCGCGGTGAGGTTCAGGATCAGATATTTTTGGATCAGAATGAGATTAATCGATTGAGTAAGGATATCAAGGTTGATCATGAAAACTTGGCGGTGGATATCGCTGGGTTTTATGAAGCGCATGAGACCTTGCTCAAGGGCGCCTTGAGGGATTTATCGAGGGGTGAGATTAGGGCCCAGAGGGAACGATTGTTAAGGTTGGAGCAATTATTGGATACTGTTAGAAGCACCAAGTGACGAGGTCGCCTTGTCGCTTGGGGATAGTTTACTAAAACCCCCCTTTATTATAGTTTTCTTATGATAATGTACTAATTCTATATATGTCCAAACTAAAAAGAAAAACTTAGCCTTAAGGGCGCTCTTCAATAATGCATTGACTTGGTAGTCTCCTCAAAAAAACTGTTTAAATAATCATTACAGGCCTGTTCAATATTATTCAGAAGAGTCCACCGTAAACTGTCAGGTATACCGCGGTTCCTTTCCTTGGACACCGTCACTATCGCTATTAACCGAGCGATCAAACTCCGTTGACATTCACAAGCTCGCTTTTCTTACATTTAAATCCATTTAAATTGCACATATCCCACATTGCTGAGGTACGGCTACGGGGCAATTGAGTGAGATTTATTCGAGTCTGTTGATTCTGGTGGGTATTGATACTCTTGTAGAAAGATAACCGCGGGACCCCGAAAGTCCACCACCGCCGCCGAAGCAATGGTACCAGAATTGACCTTATATATATATATATTTACATACCGTTCGTCTAATTAGAATGGTTACCTTGGGGAAAAAAAAAAGAAGCAAGATAACATACCTCGAGCTAGATGAGATCGCCAAAGGACAGATCGTCGTCTTGATCAGCTAAAGGATTTTTTTTTCAATCAAGATGAAGAAAATAGAAGACATGAAGATTGACATTTAGAGATACCTATACATGATGTATGATTAGTTAGTTACTCAAAAAAAACAACTTTACTTTTATATTTACTACTCGGAAGTGACGGGCCGAGGGGTTGGAATATATCCCCCCATCTGATCTAACCCACGTTATGATCCCCTGTTGAAGATCTGATGTTTACGTCATAATTTCGATTATATCCCAGATTGAAGGATAATTTGAATTGTTAGAATGCGTCGTCCTCATCTTCCAGATAATGTGAATGCGGAAAAGTTCTTTAAAGATAGGATGGGGTGGGGATTGATAGCAGGGTTTCCAAATTAGGCGTGTGATTGACCACTGTTTTGAAAAAAAAAATTAACCTGATCGCTAATACCCCTCAAGCGGGTTTTCGACACCAATTCGTATCATCTTTCAGAAAAATGCGGTTTTAGCTCAGTTGGGAGAGCGTCAGACTGAAGTTCAAACTTTAGTCCAGTTAATCTGAAGGTCCAGTGTTCGATCCACTGAAACCGCATTATCTTTTTTCTTATCCTTGATAAAGTATCAAGGGAGAGGGGGGGGGTAGTTGCAAGAAGGAATTAAACCAATAATTTAAAATTTTACTGCTGCTACGGGCCCTGTGACAGGAGTGCACGACAAATTGACCCTATATAGGGTAATGGAATGGGCTATTTTTACCTCCCAGGATGGCCCCAGTGCAGCTAAACCTTCAGCCATAATACCCGAAGCGTTAATTAAATGGCTTGGCTCAAAACCGATTTTAATTTAGTTTTACGTTATTGCCAATTAACTTTGATGAAGGTCATGAATACTACGGGCAATCAGCCACCCCCGCCCATGGTCTTATCATCAATATTATTGCTTTTTTAGTAGGGAAAAAAAATAACAATGACGTAAGTTTTTCAAATAAATATAAATATATTACATTAATTAAGAAATAAAGCTGTACTTTAACCAGTGCTTCCTCAAAAAGGAAAAAAAAACTAAAATCTCCCCTCCCTTCCTAACCAAAAACCTTCCATTTGACCCTTGACTTGGGCCCACTTCTTCTGTAATTCAGAATCACCATTATCCCACCACTTTTCGTGTAAACTGGCGGTACCATAATTATACTCTTTCATACTAGGCCAATTGGCATTCCATTTGCTAGCCTCAAGTCGGGCCCATGGTACATTACCGTCCAGTCTATGAACGTAGTTTAGCAAATCCTGTTCCATGAAACCATTATCGAATTTCTCCCGCACATTTAGTACTGACAAATAGTGTTCGTAAATTTGCAAATCGGGTTTCATGAGGAAAAAGCCACCATTGAAATGGTCACCATCGGGGGCTGGGACATCATGCCATCCGCCGGCATCGGTGACACCGGCAATCAAGTAATCCTGGGGAAGCGGGGCCTCGTCGGGCTTATCCGCGACCACCTGAAGTCGGGTTTTAGTGGGAACCGCCGTACTATTGAATACCCCATCTAGGGGTCTAGTGATTAACATGTCGGAATCAATATAGAGGATACGATCGTATTCGGTCAAGGTCCATAACTTGAGTTTTGTATATTGATCAATCCAGCGATACGCCGCGCCCTCGGTGGCGTCTTTATCTTGATTTGCATTAGAAATAGCATCCATAACAACGACTTTATAGCCATCCTTAGCCAATCGTTCCCGTTTGCGTTTCGTTACATTAGTGGTTACAACGACCACAAAGGGGATATTCTCCTGCGAACGGGTCTCGGGGGCATACGTCAATTGATACCCGAGTACGCGGGCCGCATCAAAGTAGATATCCTCCTTATCATCGCCGGCCCGGGTGGAGAGAAAGGTCGCAAAGGCCAGTTTTTTCGCAGACTGTTTCGAGGACTTTGGGCCGAAAACAAATTTGGCCAGCGACAGCGACAGCGGCCTATGCGGTTCCCGAGGGTCGCTGGGCCTAAGCAGCACCACGCTGATAAGACACAGCGCAAAGAAGGACAAGGCGATGCGTGTTAAATTTCTTCGTTTGAGACCCATGGCGGTGGCTAATAGCGAGGGTGTAATGGTGACGAAAGGCCAGGTGGTAGGAGGACGGGATAAGATATATATACGAGTGTAGAAGCAACGCTGGCCAGCTGCGCCGCTCTGCGTTCCGCGGACGGCGTAAAAATATTAATCAGAGAACGGAAATAAAGCCAGATTAAAGCCTGGGTTGCAGCAGAGGCCGCTTCAGGAGACGCACCACCGCACCGCGTTGGCGTTGGCGTTGGCGTTGGCGCTGTGGCAGTCTGGCGGTCGCGCCAGATCTCCAGCGATCACAGCAGATCTCCCGCCGCCGCCGGAGCCCTCGTTGGCCAGTTTCCGTGCCACGATGAGTCATTCGGGGGGCTCTCTTCATTTTTCATTCTCTCTCCTTCGCTTTTATTTATTTTCATTTATTTTCCATTCTCTTTTCCTCGTTTCCGTTCAATTGTCGTTGTTTTCCACGCCTGGGGTGGCCCCGCAACAACGTGCTGACGTGTGGCCTTGTCTCGCTTATATACGCCCATCCCAGATGCAGAGCCATGCATGACGCCGACATGACGCACCACCCGCAAGCGCACATCACGTGATATGCCGCGCAGGGCCTTTCAAGAACGTTTCATATAATTCTTCTTCTGCTCCCCATTTTGTGTCTAGATAGATAGACCCCAGACGGTGATGAAGACGGGCAAATAGCGTGCTCATTAACACAATGCGACATAACGCGGGAAAGAAAGGCTGGTTCAAGTAGTAGTTGGTTGATAATCAGGTCAAACGACCGACCCTCCGGGAATAAATGGCCCCTAGTTTTACCCGATCTGATCAAAGATCAAAGACTCCCCTATCGAAATGCCA
>JAKTWC010000148.1:0-20178 GCA_030560865.1 Nadsonia starkeyi-henricii
TGTTTTTCCCATACGGAATTCCCGTTCAAAAAAAAAGTAACCACTTGCTTCAAGCCGGTCACTTGCTTAAGTATTGGTCCCAAGGGAAAAAGTATTCACTAAAAGGTGCATAAACCCCCCCCAAACGGTTACTTTTTCGTTAGTCCTGTAATTACGAGGAGCAAGGTTTTTTCACAATTGATGTGGCCATCGTTGAGCTGTGCCCGGATGACGTCGAGAAGGAGTGGTTTCCGCAACTCGCTTCTGCTATGCGAGAGGCGGCAGTTAAAATAAGTGTAGACCGCAAAGGCGAGAGTGTCGGTAATACCACGGGGCTCGACACTCACCTGAAGGTGTCATCGTTAACCGCCGTGGCGCTCGTGATGAAAGCCTATGGAGATCTCCGCGCGTTCACCAATGTCATAGCATTTGGACGCGTCACTTTTGCGGCCGATATTCGTCGAACGAAGCTTGGTGCCGCTCTCGGGACCACGGCGACCCAATTCCTTTTGGCTTCCATGTTTGAAGCGATGAGCAAACGGGGTTAGGACACGGTTGATCCACTCATCGGTCCGGCAACCGACCTCTTGGTCGCTCATTTGAGCCGTGACGACCATCATAAGCTCATCATATCAAGTTCGGACCAAGATTCAGCATACGTCAAGAATAGACTCGAAAACCTGATTGCCATTCGCTACCGAGGAAAACCTCTCACGAACCTCGATAACCTCGATAACTACTACAAGATGGCGGCCATACGTGATGGCGTTATCTACGGCGCCATGCGCGTCCATGCCAGGGACATTGACACCCACAATCAAGGCCACCTGGATATGTTGAACGCTTTTGCTGATACTATCGTAGGACTTGGCAGGATTGCCGCAAATGCCGCCGCGCCCATGGCGGCTGAGTCCAATCGAGATGCAGGAAATATCGGTGAGATGCTCGTGAAGAAGAGCGTGGGCCATCGCTGGGAGAAAGGTGCCGTGGACAAGGCCATTGAAAAGCGCTTTGAGGCCGGTATAGAAAGAGGCGTCCAGAGCGGAAGAATGCGCGGCCTGACCCTAGACAATCCTTCCGAAGATGAAATGAGGCTCTTGCAGCGGTACAGCGGCAACGCAAGGGCGGCCATGGACTATACTGGGTGAGAATAAATTATATTGGTTTCCTTAACAGAACCTGCAATACACAATTAAGCTAACAGCTTTATCCGCTTTTTTAATACTTAATTATGGTAACTTACATATTTCTAGGTCCATTATTACTACTTTAACTGAATTAGCTAGCCTCTCGCTTATTCTTACTGCTTACTCACTCCGAACCCAGATTAAATACTGGCTAGGTGTACCAGGTATTTTATTAGAATATTATTCTTGTGTAATTAAGAGTTTTCTTTCAATTGATAGTAAGCTTAGATTATCAGGGGCACACATTTTCACTAATTATTTACCAAGATAGGGTAGTGTAAAATATCGTATATTTAATCTAATATGATATACTGAAGTACCTAATTTCAGATACAATTGACATTTTAGTTAATATCAATATTAGAACTTTAACATAGGTAATATTTAAAATAAAATTCAATTTTAATTATAACCCTTTTTAAATCTTTTTCTTAGGACGGATTCGGGGACTGTTAGTTGGGGTATTTTTGTATCTATTCGAAGTACTGTGGGTGTCAGTAATCGGCTAATCATGGTCGCGGGTTGTGACTAACTTTCAAGATTATGAGCTTTTTTGAAGTTTAATACGCTTTTATTATAATAATATCTAATAAAATTATAATTTTTAGTTGTGGCGGTATTAAATAAGTATCATAATTTATACTTACCTTATAGGCTTTAGTACTGACGATCTCAATCACCGGAGGCTCATAATTGCAGCAGAGTGTTGGGTTCCTTCCACTAGATCTCGTGACTATATACCCAATGTTGACTAATCCAGATTGGGAAATTGGATTTTTCCCCATTTTTCAAAAATGGGGTCTGCATGATATAAGCGGGAACCACCTTTTTTGGGGTTAGCTATTTCTAAGACAAAACGTGGTTCTGGGACATTAGCGCATTTCACCAGCAAAAATGAGCCATTTTGAAATGAATACCTATAATTAATACTTATTATATATATATATAAAGTCCTGGAGTACTAAGTTACGTTATATGGGTTTATTATTTATAATCTTGGATAACAATTTAATAAATTTGGTAAACACCGAATGATTCAGTCTTAACAGTTTCAGTGGGGTAATTTAATTCCTTCAAGTCAGCCATTAAAGTAACCATGAAGCTCTTGGGGCCAAGCGCATAGATTTCAAATAACTTTCTAATTTTAGATTTTTGTATTTAATCTCTTCAATACATAAATTAGTTACTACTTTAATTCTAGAATATCATAAGGGCTTGATTAGCTAGTATATTATATATATACGTCCTGGGCTATTATGGTGTGTTCTCCTAATAGCCAGTGCAGCTGGTGTCTCTAACAGCTCGCCAAACTGTTCTTGGTGTTTGCTCCAAGAATATATCTAGTAGATGTGTTCTTCTAACTAGGAATAATTAATTAAGGTTTGAAGAACTTAAATGGTCAAGTAGCATGACGTATTTCTCATGCAGCTGTGCCTGCATCGCATATACGGCTCTCATGAAATGAGGCCCTGTGTTGGGAACTCAGGAAATGAGGAACATTCAGGTATAGATAGATAATTGTATTAAATTAGTATTAGCAGGAGAAATATTTGGATCATTGGGAAGTACAATATTTACTAACTTAATACTAAGAGCACGGGGGTATTTATTAAGATTGCTAACATCTCTTGAATATCACCCGTTGAATCTCTCGGGGCGCCAGCTGAGCTGAGACCAACCATGGGTTCGGGTATCCCAATTCTTTCTTCAATATAATAAAAGTGGGGAACCATCCACTTCTGTTTTGGGGTTAGCTATTTCTGAGACAAAAAGTGGTTCTGGGATTTATTGACGCATTTCACAGTTAAAATGAACCATATTTCAAATGAATGTTATAAACAATTATAGTTATAATAAAAACAAAATAAAAAACCCAGAAAGTAAATAGTTTCTATTTGCTAAATAGGATTCCTTACCAGAGTTCTACCATATTCAACTTCAGTTGACTTTAATTAATCCAATCCTACACTGAAACCATTGTGCCTAAAGAATATCAGGATTAACTCTCACACCCGACTACCTCACTACCTTCCATGTAAAATAAACTTCCCGCCGCGCGGACTTTCTGTGATCAAATGTTACTATTACCAATTTCAATTAAGTGGAGTGTTATAGCACGGGAACTACGTACCATTGTACTTACTCGTTGCCCTTCCAATATTCCAGTAAATTTGATCCAGTTTTACATTCTATTTGGCTTTGTGGTCATGTTCTGCGTGCCACAGGGTCCGGATACACATGCCGATCAATTTTTCTCTGAGAAACTGGTTCCCTCCTCATTCGCCACCTGAGCGATAGGCTTCTGAGAAGCCATTGCCCCCCATCCTGTAGAAATATTGCAACTTCTTTTCTATTTGTAGTAATACAGGTTTCAGTTGGGTTACAAAAGTATCGTTGCCTAGCAACCTACCATGCCACGTCAGCCCAACCCCTACTACCCCTTGAACACTTGAACACTTGAACACGAGGTCAGTCTGGCTGGGTTCGTGAGCGGCGTAATCCGTGCGAATTCACCTCTGACGTCACATGTAAAACACTGAACTTGAGCCTCTACCAAATAGGAAGTGTGCTTACTAATATATATATTTTACTTTGAACTCGGGCAACATATAAAGAGCTGACCCATCACTACATGTTGTAGAGCCTTCCTTCCTTTAGTCAGTTAGGCCGCTTGATACCGTAGTCTTTGGCAAAATCATCTTTTTTTAACTAAACTATGGAGATCGCCTCACCAAAAATTACCGACCAGTCTACATCCAAAGCGCAAACTAAGAGACGTAAGCGTGGTAGAATGCTGTCTACCGTTCCGAATGATTACGACGAAGACTTCGGCGATTCATCGACGCTCGTAGGTAGCGGCGCGGCATCGAAAGAAAGCGAGTCTTTGTAAAAGGCGGTTGCGGCCCTTCGGGCATTGAACAACGTCAAACCTGCCGCTGCCAGGGATTTAGCATGTCGTGAGCTCAAAGAGAGAGGGGTGTCCGAAGCGGATAGAAAACTACTGTTTCAAGAGGTACTCCCCGAGCCTAGTGTACGACCCATTATCTCCGAAGAGCATTTCTCTCACGAGGGAGCGGCGAGTAGCTACTGGAGAGCCGTAGAGCTGCCGCAAGAACTTCCTCATCCGCTTCTTCTTATGAATGAAGATCGGTTGGTTGGGGAACACGCGACTTTGAGGCGCGTGATGCTTGGGACGCAGAAGCCGGAAGCGCCTGTCAAAATCCACTACAGTTGGGGCCAGTGGCTTGGTGTCCCCGTCGAAGAATTCACGGTTAAAGTGGGTGAGGAAGATTACTATTTCCGAGCCTGTGTTGTCAATGTTCTTTCAATCAACCCCGTGACTATAGAGAAACTTTCAGACAATGATCTCAATACTCTCCTCGATCACCTTTTTCATGCCGGCTTGGGCGAAACAGAACGAGCAATCACGCATTGGACCGTCCCCGGCAGCAAAGAGGCCAAGACGGCAAAGCACGTTGATAGGTGCACCGTTTTGGCGCTCGTTGCTGCGGCCCAAGGTAACGAGAAGGCTCTCGCTCGCATCATAGGTACTCGCCCGTTTCCCATCATATCCGACCTCATTGGCTTCGAGAGGGAGACCGGTGCCGATATCCTCAATGATTGGGTTGTTCGAGAGAGTTTTCAACACCTCAAGCCCCGGTTTCGTATCTCCAAAATGGGACCGGCCAACGCAGTTATTGTGGCCAACACAGTTATTGTGACGTGTGCAGCGGCTAACCTTTGCAAATATGTTTTAGAGAAGAAATTTGGATTGCACCATCATCAGCCGGTTGATCAAAAGGTGCTAGCGGAGACCGTTCCGGAGATGAACCTCGAAGATCCTCCGCGGCTCACCAGCCCCAATAAGGAGTATTGTATGGAGCTTGGCTTCTCTGACGGAATCTTGGCGGCGGGTGTGATACTGTACCTGAACGAAAACGCTGAGATGATCAGAAAACGTTACGACCTGATATCCGGACTTTCAGGAAAAATTCTCATGGTGTTGATGGGAATTCCTGTCGCTGCAGGTGCGCCTGTCGGTACGGAACTTATAGGAGCGCCCGGGGACCTTCTTCTGAAGCCTTTCATCGACGAGGGACTTAAGAAGATTTACCAAACAGGGTCGCATGAAGAGAAAACGTTTAAAGCCATACTCGGGGAAATAAAGGACACACAAATGCGCAAAGCAGCTCGAAAAGGAAATTGGTCAGTCGATCATGTGAAGATATATTTTGAAGGATTCGATGACGCAATAGAAATGGCTTTAAATGGGTTTCCTTGGTACAAAAGAATGGTAAAAGTACATTCCGAAGGTAAAGCAAAAAAGTATGTCAACACGGGACCGGAAAGCGAGGAAGGTGCAATGCGAGGGTTGTTCAGTATGATTAAAAGTCTGGTACCCTAGAAGACAAAAGGCTTCTAGCTTTTTGTCAGACAAGTGCCTAGGGCTTTTCGCCATAGTACGCTCCGAGGCCACTCTTGCTTGGGGAATCGCCCATAAACACGACTGGTGCCCGATCGTTTCGCCAGAATGCGGTGATGGACTTCTCGCAACCGGCCCCCATATTGATTCACACCGGCTGAGGCGTGCCGGTGCTCCACCCTTGGTACTGTGGTGTTATTTCTCCGTGCAGATAATTCGCAGATCTCTGGCGAAGCGGCGTTCGTCCACCTTCCGCCGTACTCCCAGCCAACGCGTTGCATCTATTGAGACTCGCCTTGGCCGTGGATCGATGTGGTCTGCACGATTGGATAGGCCAAACTATCGTATTTCTCCGGCTGCCTCGATGTCAAGAATGGTGCCTGTACGTTGGGATTACTTGCGCGTACCTCGACGCTTGGAAGCCGCGGTTTTTTTTGATAGCTCCTTCCGTAGAACGTATTCCACTTTCCGTTCTTATAATCATAAAAATGCGGTTTTAGCTCAGTTGGGAGAGCGTCAGACTGAAGTTCAAACTTTAGTCCAGTAAATCTGAAGGTCCAGTGTTCGATCCACTGAAACCGCATTTCTTTTTATTTATCAAAACTGGATATTTTTCCAATCTTTATTTTTTGGGTTAAAGTAACCTCAATCTTCATACAGTAGCCCACAATCGACTAATCAGTTTTCCTATCTTCCAACATAACGATGGAATTAGTGTTCTATATATATATACACTTCCTGAGAAAGTGGAAACTACTATTTTTTCAAGTGAAAAAGGGTAGTGCATATTAACGCCTAATCCGAATTATTCATATCTATAAGATCCTTTTAATGTCCATATATTGTTTCTGTATCACTTTATTCTCTCTTGAGAGTAAAGATCAAAATCCTTTTATTTCGCTCTATTTGTGCAATTAAGTTTTTAACTGGAGTTTCATAGTTCTCCTAGTTAGCAATAAATCCAGCGATTCGATGTAACTCAAAATTATTAACATGCTTTCCAAGTTAGGTATATGTTCAAATTTGAAAAAACAAAGGAGGACAAAGGAAGTTTTTTCTCTTAGTTAACTATTAGTATCTTCTATTTCTATAGTAACTTTTTTGAAGGGGGAATGCTTAATCATTATTTAGGTGTGGTAAATCTGTAAATTTTGCTCCTTTCTCTTGGGTAAAATGACATCCTTTTTTTCCCTCGTTTGAAAAAAACATGGACCCTTTACATATAGAGATATCTTCATTTTGCAAATTTCGGTCTTTGAAGCTCCCCTGAGCTATTTCCCTTAGGGTAGGATATCGTTAGGATGTTTAAATAAATGGTTTTACCAATTTGATGTGATCAGGGGTTTTATTTCAGATGAATTGGTTTTACTTTCTTAATTTAACTTCTAGAATTGTTTATTTTGTAATATTTCACTTACTTTCTTATTCAATATATTACCATTTCGTGATTAACAACATTTTCACAGAAAGCTATCAAAACCATTTTTTTCTTAGATATTTTAGATAAGTATCATTCCTTTCAAATTCATAACTATTGGTCTTGTGAACTACTTTTTCCACGAAACACACTAAAAAGTAAATTTACAAGTAGGTATTATATTTAGGCATATATAATCAACCTTTTAACGGGAAATGTTAAAATTCCAGCTAAACATATATCCTAATAGTACCTGACTCTTACCTGAGTTTATTAGAAACCCAGCTGATTCTCTAATAATTTTGAATAATGGAAGGGAGATATATGAGTTTCTTTTAGATTATCCACAATATCGTATATTTAACATATTTGAAATAAATATTATTACAAATCAGGTGTGGATCCAAGAATTATCATATTTGAGCTAATCAGTTGATCTCACATAGTTTAAGCCCTCTGGCAGGAGTAAAGTTATTAGTGATCGTATTAAATTACTAGCGAATACATAAAATACATTTCTTCTATAAGAAAATGCTGAGATATGGATAACTTGTGTTTGACTTTGACCCTGGAAATATATTTTCTTTTCTTTTAAAAACTAATGTTTTCACCTAAGGCCATCAAAAGTGATTCAGAGGGTGTAGAAATGGCGGTGGGGTCGATCAAAGACTAGGTCTTTTCTTTTCCGTCAAAAAAAAGATATATTGTCAGACTAAGAAAAGGGCTACATAACCACAATTTGAAACCTATGATTCAGATCTAATTCTCTTCATAAAAAGGAAATAGTGGAGCATAGAGATGAAAAGCATGTTCTATTGGCAGAAATATATACAAATGATGAGGTCCAATTAATTCTTGATATACATTACATTCTGCTCTTGTAAAAATTTCCTTACTCTTGTTGAGGAACAGAGGCGCAGGCGCCTGCCTCTGTAAACGGAGAAAAACCATATATTTCCGTACAAATTAGGTATAAAACGCCAATGTTAGGTAGTGCGTCACATCGTAAATAGATAGAGCAAGAAGCTCAGAAAGAGTTGGATGCAGGAGGGGACTACAGAGCTCCAGGCATAATGTCCAAAAACAATCAGTAAAGAAGATGATTTAGACATTCTGCAATCGGCACGAAAAAACACCGGAGATATACAGGCGCAAAACCCTTAAATCTGATTAACAAGATTATTAATTTCAAACATTTGGAATATATCGATCAAGATAGGAAAAAAAACATATTGATCGACTGCGTGCTTCAGGTTTAGTAAGATTACCAGGCAGCCAGAGTGGTTTAAGGACCATCCATATGTTATGAGAGCCTCATATTAGTCATGTGGAATAGGGCGTAGGATCCTCGGGGGATCCGGGGGATCTAGTACTCCTCTAAGAACTGTGAATGCAAAAACACTTGATTCGACCCAGGATCGAACTGGGGACGTTCTGCGTGTTAAGCAGATGCCATGACCAACTAGACCATCGAACCAAGAAGAAATGGTGATATCTCTGGGATTCGAACCCAGGCCTCCGAAGAGACCAGGACCTTAACCTGGCGCCTTAGACCAACTCGGCCAAAATACCAATTTCTTGTGTCTTTGAAAACGAAGAAAATCATTAATCGAATGTTTACCATTTTAAGGAAAAACCTCTGTGGCATGGCTGATTTGATCCACCCTTACTTGTACCCCCATTTTCTCTTTGAGAGATCTATTCATCTACCAAATCTCTAATCTCGAACAGTACCAATAACTCTCCTTTATTGTCCATTTTATTTATGCGAGTCGAAATGATCGTCGCTACAAACAAAATCCGCGACCAAATAAACTTACCGATAAGGAATTGATAATTAAGCTAAGAAAAGAAAAAAGAAAACTAAAATGTCAAGATTGAGTAAATAACACAAAGACACCACGATTACTATATATATCCATCATTATTAGATTATTGACTTCTCATACTACTATAAACATTTATTTTGAATAGGTTGTTTTATACATGCCTATTACTTAGGTTCACTCTTTAAACGAAGGTAAACAAAAAATATAATAATAAAAATAACAAAAAAATTCTCTTTTGTTTTTTTTTTAGGATTTTTATATCCTAATTCTTTTTTCATCTGGGTTTCCAATTTATTCTCTTTATTTTTCCTGTTAACTAGTAAGTTTTTACTTTTTGATAGAAATTCTATTTAAAAAACAATCACTAAGTCTCCCGTAAATATTCATTTTTAATATATTTATACATACATATTTATATTTTATCTAGGTTCAACTAATAAGAGAGATTGAACCAAAAAAAAGCAAAAAATACCAGAAATACGACGAAAACCATGAAATGGTGTTATAAATCCATCACATCTCATCCGTTCACAACTGAAAACTTTCAACAGTGGGAGCTGCAACATTTGCCTCATAAGTTCTATTATATATTTGAGCCAGAATAACCTAGAAGAAACCAAACTGTCTAAAGAACAGTATCAAAAATCTAGAAGATCTCTTGGTCAAGTGTTAACTGATTTGGAGATATATCTCCCATTTCATACTTACTCACATCTTCAATTATCAATCTTAAACACCATAAAACTTACTGTTTCTACATATTATAAATACCCAAAGAAGCTTATAGATGAATAATGACTGAATAAGCTCACGAGCGAAAAAAAAAGAGAATATAACGAGGACGGAAAGAAGATATTTTTAACAGGGACACAAAGCAAATAAAAACGTCGCAGTTGGCACGTAGACGAGCCGCTGGCATCGGAACCTGCGTCAAACGGACAATTACATAACCATTTGTAGAATGCGATTGTCTCCACATCTGCAAGCCACGCCAATCTCCCAGCGCCAATGACATTTTCATCTGCGGCAGCCACACCCTTAAATCTGTGGAGATATTCGGGTCTAGGCTCACCAACATTCAATGAAAAAGCTCGTATTTTTACATGGCCCATAGCTATGACATCCCATGCCTTAGAAATTACTAATGCGTATTTATAATATCTTTCCGGTAGCCCGGAGGTCTATAAATACCACTGATATCCACTATGTACTAAACTGGACTAACCGTATATACATTTGCCAATAAAATACTATCGTAAATATGTCATCAACTACCATTGAGTCCGTTGTTACTGCTACCCAAGACGTTACACTAAACACAATCGCCAGTCAATTGGTGATCAAAAAAGGTGAAGAGGTAACTTTTGAAGAATACATCCAAAATCCTCGCTTTGCTAATATCATACATAAGCGATTCGTCCCTACTTACAACAGTAATGAACAGCACGAGGCCTTGGAAGAATTTGAGCATAAAGATCGAGGTCTTAATGCCGATCCCTCGCTATCCTCTCTGCTACCTAAGAAGGCTAATTCTGACGAGTATTTAGATTCCATCAAGGTGACCCACCTCACCCCTAAGTTTGGTACTGAAATTCATGGCATTCAACTTAGTGAATTACCCCACAAGGGCAGAGACGAATTAGCGCTTTTCGTCGCCCAACGCGGTGTGGCTATTTTCAGAAATCAGGACTTGAAGGAAAAATCTTTTGATGAATTGGAAGAATTTAGCCGTTACTTTGGCCGTCCTCACGTGCACCCCACTATTCCCACGGCTTTCAACAGGCCTACAATATATACAATCTACAACGAATGCTCATCGGTGAAATCTCAACAAGGTCGCCCAAACAATGAATCTAATTTCCACTCGGATGTATCTTACGAAAAGCAACCACCGGGAACTACTTTCCTCACTTATTTACAGGGCCCCAAGGTGGGTGGTGATACTCGCTTCTCTGATACCGTTCAGGCCTACGAAAGATTATCCCCCGCTTACAAGAAACTTCTGGATGGTCTTACCGCATTACACAGCAGTGAAATCCAAATTGAAATGGCTAAGAAGAGTGGCGGTATTGCCCGTAGAGCCGCCGTCACTAACGAACATCCCCTTGTCAGAATTCACCCTGTAACTAAGCAGAAATCTTTGTTTATCAACAAAATTTTTACCACGTGCATCGTCGGCTTCAAGAAGGAAGAAAGTGATAACTTACTTAATTTCTTGTATGATCAAATCAACAATGCCGGTGATATTCAAATCAGAGCCAGATACGAGGAAGGTACTGTAGTAGTCTGGGATAATAGAAGAACCGTTCATGCTTCAACATTGGATTGGGAAAATGAGACTGGCGTTACTAGACATGGCTTCAGATTGACATCGCAAGCCGAAGTCCCTATTGGAAAGCTCGAATAATCACTGATTAATTACATGGCTGAAGACTTATATATATATAGTGTAATTTAATGAGAAAAATGGTTTATTTATCCATCTAATAATATTACCATAACCCTTTAATTTTAACAAGCACGTCGTGATATAATGAACACTTAATGGTTTAGTCATCGCTAGACTCATAGATATAAATGCAACAATCATTTTTTGATTATTGGACGTTAGCTCTCCACCGCGTTACTATCTACGTCATTTACCTGTCTCTTTACAGAAAACTAGCTTATCTAGATCATCAAAAATCCCAATAAATTAAGCCAATGTTTTGCTAAACGATAATCAATAGAAAGAAAAGATATTTTTTTTAGAATAAGATTTATTTTAAATATAGATTAAAATACAGAATTTATAAAACTTGTCAGACAGCCATACACGCCCATCTAAAATAACTCTTCCGAAGAAGCACATACAGTAGATCGAGATCATCGCTCCAGCCTTCTACTTGTTGACAGTCACAAGGACTATCTGAGAAGACAGGAAAATATCAGATGACCGGATCCGAAGATCAACGATCAAACAGAAAAAATTCTCACTCTAGGGTGTGCAGGTTACTACCTCATCAACCAAGTTGGATTCTGTGGCTCATTTGAAGAGCTCAAAGAGAGACGTATACTATAGAAATGATCCTACTGTGGGGGGGTTAGTAAATCCGATTCTTTCTTCAAAATAAAGTAATATTCACAGATAATCCAATAAAAGACCATATAGCATGGCCTTCTAATGGTTAATCCAAAGGTATAGGGCAGATACATACTGAAGTACGTCGACACAGAAAAGAAAAAAAGAGAAAAGAAAAAAAAACCAGAAAGATTCGGTGCAATTTATAGTAAAAATATTCCCATCCCAAGCCCTAATCAGACACCGCATAACCCTACCATAGTGAGGCTCGTCCGTTATGGCCGTTGGGAAGTCATCTTTCTCTTATCTGCGCCTGCATATATTCAAATCATCAACATTATATTATATTATCTGATTGATTTGCAATTGTAATTATATCCATTTCAGTATGTTTTATTAGTTATGTAGTATATACACAAAGGCATCTTCCATAACCTTTGTTTTGTTTTGTTTTTAATGGTCAAACTATAGTGGATTTAAGATATTCTTCGGATTTGATACTCGGACATCTATAATGAAGTTTGGAGTGGCGCTCCAGTTGACCCTGCCTTCTGAACCGTTTACCACAGCCTGGGAAACTGCACGTATGATTGCGCTCATTATCGTGGGTTTTCATATGTTTGGCCAAGTTGGAACTCTCAGAGAATCGTTTATTGCACCCGGGCCATTTGCAAACCAGTGGCTTTTCACCCGTATGTGTTCTCAGATGAATACTCAGCGCGGTATTGGCCGCAAACGATTTGCCACAAATATTGCAACCGAATGGCTTTTCACCAGAGTGAATTCTCGAGTGCTGTTTCAATACCGATTCTTCACCGAATGTAGCGCCACATTCCTTACAGGTAAATGGCCGGAATTTCGTATGGATGAGTAAATGGCGGATCATCTTTTGCCGTTGGGTAAAGGGTCGAGAGTCACGATCACAGTCTTTCCAATTACAGACGTAGATAGATTTCCGGGACCCAATATGATCGTTTATGATGTGTGAGTTTAGATCGCCACATGTGCCAAACTTTCGCGAGCATTCATGACCTGCATCCATCCATTGGCAGACGTAAGTGGGATTTACGTCCACCGTCGATCGATATTCATCTTTGATATTTTGCTTGGGCGGTATACTAACCACCAAATCCTTATCATTACGGTGATGATAGTTATGATGATTAGGGTTATGGTAATGGTGATGATTATCATATTCACCATTATAATATCCACTTGGGTATTGACTGTGAACATGCCGAGAATGACCGCGCGAACGATGGCTATGAGTTTGTTGAGGATGAATATGAGCACGCGTACGATTATGATGATGATATTGTTGTTCATGATGATGATTGACGGATTTGCTTTGTTCGACGTGAAGCTGAGATATATGTAAATCTAGATCATGCAAAGTCAATGCCGAAAAATCACAATTACCCCATTCACATGGTAAAAGCTCTGACGAAGTCTCAACAACGGAGTCAGAACTACTCTTGACCTCTAAGGGCATGCATGGCGTTATGCCACTACGATTGGGTTGGGGATGTATAGGTGTATGCGCGGGGGTATGAAGCTGTAGATTATGGTGACGCTGATTACCAGGTTGAATAAACTTATTTTCAGATAGGTGCCCAAGAAGTTGATTGGGCGCGCAACACGTGTGAGAGGAATCCGATTTATCGACGGGTATCTGTGAGTAGCCACAGGGGGCAGATGCAGCATCCGAAATAGCATAGCCGTGATTTGTAGTATAGCTAGATTGGGGATTACCTTGACAGTGGAAATGAGGTTGTGAATTGTGTTGCGATAGGTGATGATAGTGTGGATGAATATTATGTGTGTACGAATTCACATGCGAGTGAGAATGTTTATGAAAATGAGGATTTGGCGCCTCTGGTATTGAAACATGTTGACAATTATCTAGATCGTGCTCAGCACAAAAATGGTGTGGCTTAATACCCTGTGCTAAATGCTCATTTCTCACGTGCTCTAAAATATCATCAATCTCCTTTGCCGTCAGCGAACAAGAATCCCACTGACAGCTTAAAAAGGCATCCGATGAAGTATCTATGATATCAGTGTGGGCGGATACTAGCTGGTTAGTTGATGGAGGTGCAGCCACGATTGGATCGGACTTAAGACCAGTGTCAGATTTCAAGGTAGACGCAGATCGGCCAGGCTCCGAATCAAAATACATTTGAGATTGGAAACCAGAAACGTAGGTTTGATCACCGACTTTCCTATCACTATATTGAGAAGACATATCAGTTTCACAGTTGACTTGAACTTTACGGTCAAAATATCTAGGAGAGCAAGTAGTAGCATCCAAGGCCGAACCAACTAACTTTGAAATCGGTTGTTTCATCTGAATACTCGAGCAAGAGGTTTCATTTGCCAATTCTACTGTGTTATTAGAAACATGAGTAGCAGATTTAGTTTTAGGTAGTTGCGCTTCCAAATGCCCTCTTAAATGACTGTCCAATTCTTTCTGAGATGTGAATTGAAAGGAGTCACAATTATCACCCCAATGACAGTAAAACAGAGATTCAAAACTGTCTATTTTGTTGGGTAAATCGGGACAGTGATATGATGGCAAGTCTTTGAAGTCTTCATAACAACAACCATAATCGATATCAATATCGCAAGCATCTGTGCATACTTCTGTGCAAACATCCGGACAAACATCCGGACAAACATCCGGACAAACATCCGGACATATATCAGGGCAAACATCCGGGCATATATCAGGGCAAACATCCGAACAGATATCCGGACATACATCAGGACATACATCAGGACATACATCAGGACATACATCAGGGCATACATCAGGGCAAATATCAGGGCAAGTATCAACACAATCATCGGCACAATCAGCGAAGCAATCATCTGGACACTCGTCAGAGAAATCAGGACATCCGTTGCAACTGAATGGGCTATCAGTTTGACATGAGCTTGCACTTTCGGATCCGTGATCCGAGAATTTTTCGGGTTTAATTGTCACTATGGACTTCCTCAGTGAATCATGAGGTGGGATGTCGTAAACTTTTACACGGCCACTGGGTGCATGTGAATGACCATGAACATTTGAATAACTGCCCACGGCAGTAATTTTACACGGTACGCCTGGAGGACAACAGCCATAGCCACCAGTACCGGTGTCGGTGTCGGTGTCGGTACCTTGGCGCGACGAGAGATCACAACAAAGAGCGTCGAAGGTTGGGTGAGCGGAGCTATTACTGAGTTTCATTGTAAAATATCGCAACGCAGTGAGCAAGGGCAAACGAGACGTGCCGAGAAGGAACAGGTGATGGGCCTCTTATTAAAGCTCGATTACCGGATGATCACGACGTATAGAAATGGCACAATATGGGCTTTACATCAAAAGAAGACGGTGGATTCGCGATATTTCTACAGTATGGGCCTTTCCTGAGCGATCGGTAACCATCAAGGTGTGTCGCGGGCCCTGCGTCGGGCACAATGTTGACTGGTCACGTGATAGCCATCTGCTGGTGCCAACGGCGCGCAGGTTATGAGCCCTCGCCATGCGCTTCACCGTCTTCACACAGACGGTTTTTCTCTTTTTTTGTGGTTTTTGGTTCAATATAGAGTTCTTTCCTTTGTTTGATTTTTCAAACCAGACTGGTAGATCTTATTTATACTTTCACGTTATTTATAGATAAAAAAAAGTTTTTTTAGTCGTTTTTAGACTCCTTTTAAAGAGATATCGATTGTAAATTCATTTAAAGAAAATACAGTAGAATTAGATTGAATTGAATAAAATCTAAAAAAAATTCAAATAATTACTCAACTACCCTTTCCATTGATTTTGAATACAATGCTTGTAAATAAATTTTCTTAATAACCCCGTGGCTTCCTGAAGAAAAAGGCTTTTTGTTAACCATAGATTTTGAGTAATTGGCGTAGAAGACTCACGGAGCTTAGATAACTTTGGATTCACAACTTTCCTCGACTGTGAGAAATTCGCCAATATTATTTTTTTTTTCAGACAATTCTTCCAAAGAAAACAGAAAAAGAAATATATCCCTCTTACCTGAATTATATTGACGGTCCCACATCTCCCAAATATTCAGACACTGGGAGTACTTGACTTCCACCCTATCTTTGTCCATTTTTGTTTTATATAACAAAATTAAACTAAATAAATTATATAGAAACACAATTTATTTTAAGGATTAGGTTTTAATTTATTGCTGAATTCTGGTTTCCAATATCAATTGAGATCCAGCTGGTATTCATCGTAAATCCAGCTTGGTTAATAAAAGTGATAAAAAACGTCTGCAAGATTTAACTTTAAATTCAAAACTACACGAGTATATCTTTAGAAGAATGTATTTTTTATTTTTATTTTTATAAACAATCAGCTAACTGCTCGAAAACCATAACATATTTTTACCTATTTTTTATACATACAATTCTAAATATCATGCTATTTCATCGTTAGTAAAATTAAACCATAAGAATATATTATATTAATTAAAAAAAGCACAGACAAGAAATAAACACAGAAAAAAGAGAAAAACTGAAAATAAAAGCGAAGAAAAAAGAAAGACAGAAGAATCACGGGAAGAAATAAAAGAATGAATTGAAGAAAAAAAATAGCCTTTTAATAAACAAAGCGTTAATTATACTTTGGTTTATTCTTAGACTTGAGATAATTATGGGTATCTTCAAAAATATACCTTGCGTATCGATGAGAGGTAGGCATGTTGATATACGCGCTCGGATGTATATCAATTTTCTCATTAATCTTAAGCAAGATTTTAGAAATCATCTTAGTATCATCCAAACCATTATGTTCTTGTCCTTCAAATTTCATATTTAAATAATTCAACATAAAAGAAATAGGCATTGGTCTTGTACGAACATTAAAAGCCTCTTCAAACAGAGGCCGAATATCAACATATCCGCCACACATGTAAGGGGGAAGTTGTAGATTATTGATCTGACACGATTTCGTACAGAAAAACCGTTCAAAATTAGCTCGGCCATGAGTGACCCAAATATAGTTTCTTAAAAATGATTTTTCCCAAGGTCCTTCGGTGACATGTTTACCACACTTGGCAAGACTATACGGGATGCATTGTTTTTCCTCTAATGTATGTGGTGTCAATTTATCAGAGTGATGTTCGAGAAATTCTTCAAGCATCTTCATTGCCTTTGGGAATGAGGGCGCACAATCAACCATAGATTGTGTGATATTAGTGAGTCCCAAACAAAACTTGCTAAGTTTTCGAGCTTTAGTAGGGCGAACATATGATTTTACTGACCTCTAGATCCACCAAGATAATAGGTAAATCATTAATCTCATGTGTACCGAGATGAAATTTGCCTCCTTTACACGTTGCCTCAATATCCATACATAATGCATATCTAATCTTAGTTTCAGTGAAGGGGGGTGTAGCAGGACGAGTTGTTTTGATTTCATCAGCGATGATGATAGGCGAATTAGGCGAATTGCTGCGTATAGTTAGCTTTTCAAGCAGCTCAGTCAAAGAATCAGTATCATGTACTTTGCTCATTGGATATATATATACCTTAGTAAGATGTAAATTAAAAGAAAGTTATTTGGTTTATTATATTAATTTAAAAAAAGAAAAAATGGCGGGGAATATGCTATATTTTATGCGTAATCTCGTTTCAAGAGGCACTAAACACGCCTGCCCCAAATATAGCATTTGCTGAAACACAGAGTATAATCTAAATTTACGGAAAGTATATCAAAGTATTTCAGGCATATGGTCAAACAGTGCACAACCCACTTTATTTTCTCCTTCATCTGAATAAGTCCCTGTATGAAACCCGATCTCTCTTTGTGAGGGTGCGGCCACTCCATGGCCATCTCGAAGCGGAGAGTACTACAGATGGTGATGGTGTATTCAAGCATGGCCAATTTCGACCTCACGATATATAACGAAGCGGTTTAATACCGGGTATGAATTTTTGGTGCGCCGATTACGCGCGCTGGAAAAGATCCAAAATTAAACTGAAGTTATAAATAAAAATACATAGGTAGAACGGGATAATCTTATGACAGCCCTCAAAGAATTTAAACATTTAATTAATTGTACTTGGGCTTATAGCCAGATCGAGCGTAATTCTTCATATCATCCGAGATATGGATATGGTACCGCTTAGCGTTATCCATATTAATATAAGCTGTGGGATGTATATTGATTTTCTTGGCCACCTCAATCAGAATTTTAGCTACCATTTGACTATCAGCTAATCCATCATGCTCATTACCCTCAAATTCCATGTCCAAGTGATTCAGCATATAAGCAATAGGTAGAGGACGAGTTTTAATCTTGAAGGCTTCCTCGAATAAGGGCCTAATATCCACATAACCACCACACATATAAGAGGGAAGCCTCACGTTATTTATTTTGCATGATTTCGCACAAAAGAATCGTTCAAAGTCAGCTCGTCCATGGGTAACCCAGATATAATTTCGAGTCAGCACCTTTTCCCAGGGCCCAGTAGTGGGTCGCCGCGTCGAGCCAGCCTCTTGTTTACTTATACAATGAGTTTCCATCACTGGGCTAGGCTTTAATTTATCCTCATGAGAGGCCAAAAATTCCGCCAACATGGCCAAGGCTTCTTTGAATGAGGGTGCCTTATCAATCATCTCCTGGGTGATCCCCGTGTAATTTGAACAAAGTTCCGATATCGTACGATAGATCGTAGGCTTCACTATGGTATGAAACTCATCTATAATTTTACCTTGTTTTAAATCCACCAGAATAACCGGGAAGTCAATGATTTCATGCGAACTTCGATTGAATGGGCCATCGTCGAAGGTGGCCTCGATGTCCATGCATAATGCATACTCGCTATAGATATAAATTAGTAAACCGAGCCAAATAAATAAATAGATAAATAACAAATAAGTAAACAAATAAAGCAAGATCCACGTACATTTCAGGTTCAATACATTCAGGCTTGGACTTGGAATCCGCTATATCCAATGCCTCAATATTCCGCGATAGCTCATCGATCGCGTCCGACTCCGGAGTACTACCTCTCTCCGTCGATGGGGAACCATCTGCTATAGGCGAATCAACCCGATCGGGCGAACCGCTCCCCGCCGACCTTGTTGTATTCCTCAGCTTCTTCTTAACCGTCTTCTTTTTACCCCTGAACACCATATCCAGTCGCGAATTTATCTCGTGTTTTGCGTTATCGCGTACGGGTCGAGACGAGATTAGAGAAATTTGGGAGGTTAATACAGAATTCATGCATGGCTCCAACGCTCGAGATCAGCGGGCTCGATTGGACTCGTTTCTTTGGTTTGCAACGGCCAGTCTGCCACTTGGCTATGCTCTGGAGTTACTGACCGAGCCTGGCCAGTAACACACGGGCGCTACTCTCGATGGCGTGGTTTTGGTTTCCACTTCAGAGCCAAAGACGCCGTTGAGCGCGAGTTCGCTGTGATCGGGGCCACTTACCCGCCCGTGGCGTGCAGATTTCGATCCACTTCTTTCTTATCCTGAATCATCACGATCTGACGGTTTATTTGCCTCCGCTTTCCAATATATATCATATAAACCGACTATCATGCCCTCGTTGGATCCTAATAGAAACAAGGTCGATCTTACTGTATGTATTTGAGCTTTGGCCTCGACTTGCCGCGTTGGAAACGCGTCTTTTGTTTATTTATATATGTATGTCAAAGAAAAATTCTAACCTCAGCATCCTATTCTGTCTCCGATTAGACCTTAACTGCCGACGAACAGCGTATTTTCCGTCTTTACGGCAAGCTCCCCAGTCAGGCCAATATTCTGAACCAGAAGCTGAGCGAAAGAAAGTACTTTGATTCCGGGGATTACGCCATGAGTCAAGCCGGCAAGACCTCGTCTACTGACGTTGGCTCTCAACATCCTGATCCTCAATCTATCCCCCATCATTTATCCAAGTACTCGACATCATCGGGTGCTAGCTCCAACAGCAGTTTATCCTCTTCTCCTACTGGTGCTAACTAGACTGGTACATTATGCGTATCGAGTTTTCTCCCCCCCTCGCATTGGCCGTAGTGGGGGGTTTTAATTTGCCACCACTCCTTATTTTGACGACCGTGTGACACTTGTCCTGGATATTTAGCTCTGGCTATCTATTAAGTTGAAATATAGGTTGCCTTTCTTTGTCTAGACTTCTTCATTTAGATTTTTGTAGCCTTTCCCTGTTTTCTTTTTTCTTTTCTTTTCTATCTACTCGCGCTCTCTTCTGTATATAAAAGTATATAATTTCCAGCGCAAATTGAGTAGGCACTCGCGAATACA
>JAKTWC010000149.1:0-19349 GCA_030560865.1 Nadsonia starkeyi-henricii
GGAAATGCACCCCCTCCCAAACATAAACCAGATAAGATTTGGGTTTCCATACCAACGTGTGTTAACTGCATGGAACAACATCAAGAAAATCTCGAACATATTCTAATACATTGTGAAATCGATATATTCATGTGTTCGCTATTACCAATACCTCCTTACCAATCTATCAATCAACTCATACTGTCACCTATTAAAAACGTAAAAGATTACCAACAACGATTATTCTTCGTACATTTCTTATGGAAAAGTCTAGGCAGAAGAAGATTTGGCGAAAGCACACCAAAAAAACTGATGCTTCAAGAGTGGAAACGATTAATAATAAAAGAAGCAAAAGTGGTTAAATATAAAAGTAGAAGTATGTGATTCAAACTAATATCATGAGGATGACAGTATAATTTTCTTTTTTTTTTCCTTCTATATCTAGGATTTTATATCCTAATTCTTATTTCATTTAGGAATTCTATTCACTCTTTCTAGTTTCCTGTTAATTAGTTTAAATAAGTTTTTACTTTTTAATAAAAATCTATTTAAAAAAAAACAAAAAATATAAATCGAATACATCCTACACCCGTCCCCACATTTCCAGGTCTATCTAATGAACTTTGCTGTCCAAACCTTTTCATTCATCCTTTCGCTATTTGAGGATCGAAATGGCTAGTGATCATTTTCAAGAGCGTCATACTCTAGCCTCTCTGAGACCGTGTTATTCATGATTTTTATAAGACCCTTCATCATTTTTTACTATTGAACCTTCCCCTCACAATCCGATGTCATATTATTAACTCTACCTATGAATCTTTTAAGTTTTTCTTCCTGAATTAATTTCTCTTAATCTCTGATGGTATCCTGTAGGGCATCCTTAAGGCCATTTGTGTAAAAACTTATCACGAAAAACTTCCATGGTTTCGATAAATTAATATTCCCCATCTCAAAAGGAGAGTATGGATTATGGGATCTCAAACTGAAGTTAGTGTGCTGAAATGTTAAGTGAATTCATGAGCTGGTTACTTCTCGAATCATTCCTTGTGTCACTATCTCATTCAGATATTCTATTACTCTCTTATTCAAGTTACTGCCCCAAAAACTCTCTTTAATGTCATATAGTAGCTCTAGCTCTACCTTATCAAGCCTATTTAAATGCCCTTTTCCCTACCCCTCTTCCCTGCAGCGTACTATTGAATGAATATTTTCGAAACCTGGCATATATTATTCTCCAGAAAATCGGGGAGTAAAAATATCTGTCTTCACTCAATCAAATATCGATTTAGATCCTTCAAAGCGCTTTTTCAAGCTTTATCAGCGGCACCGCTCTATTGTGTTCGGCGTAAATCAATAGCACATAAGCCATGCATGTACACTGTACTTAACTTTATGCTATGATTGGTCCTTAAAACAAAAAAAAGAGCTATATGGGATCGTATCAAATAACTGAAATTATATTAATGTTTATATAATTAGAAGATAATAGAGGGAAACTAGAAGAAATATCAAACTAAGAATAATAATAAGGCAGAGATAAGAGGTAGTAGTTAATCAATGTGGGAGGATCCGCTATATAGCCATTTTCCATATGAAGACTGCACACAACCCGCACAATTAGAAATCGGAAAATCTAGCAATAAACTAACTTATATATGTGCTTAATATATCAGATTTTGTATTTAGTATATCTTTTCAATACATAAATTAGTTACTACATTAATTCTAGAATATCATAAGGACTTGATTAGCTAGTATATTATATATATACGTCCTGGGCTATTATGGTGTGTTCTCCTAATAAACCAGTGCAACTGGTGTCTCTAACAGCTAGCCAAACTGTTCTTGGTGTTTTCTCCAAAGAATATATTTAGTAAATGTGTGCTTCTGCTAAGTAAACTCTCATTAGAGTTTCTGAATCTAATTTTGGAAAACCCACGAAGGTTATCTTTAAGCTTTTTCCCTTCGGCGGTGTATGCGGCTGTTGGGAGTAAAGCAAGAGGAAGTATAATATATAGATTGAAAATAGTATTAACTTGATCTCTATTAAATCCGAATCTGGTAATATAACCTGATTCTTTGTTTATTGAGATAATATGATAAAAGAAAATAGCACGTATCTTATTGGTGCCCGCTTTCGTGAGGGGTACGGTTAAATAACGATATTTTCTAACGAATCAAATCTCATTTGATTCACTCCGGGAGAATGGAAAGTTGCCGAGGTAGGAATAGAAAGAACTATAAATAAGAGGACTTCTGTCCCCTGGTCTCGTTTATAAAGAGATCATCTGATTATATCAATATCTTTCTACTACTACCTTGCAACTTCTCATTCTCCCATTTTTTGCGTTAATACAATTTACAATGTCCATCAACTCTTTACTTCCTCCCATGATTACCTTGGACGAACAAGCACCGTCTAGTCTCAAGAGAATCATAGAAATACGACATAATGCCCATTGTTTTAAAGGCAAAAAACTGCATATTATAAACATCCCAAAAGGGATCATTGTTTAATGCCTAGTTAAATTCCAACGGCTAGTAAACTGGCGCTTATTTTTCTTATAAAAATCTCTTTCCCCCTTCACTCTTGCCTTCCTTTCTACTCCTTTGTTCCCATTCTCTCGGGGTGAACTAAATTAGATTTGACTCATTAGAAGATATTGTTATCTTATCAATATCCCTCACGAAGGTGGGCACCAATAAAATCAGCAATATTTTCTTTTATTAGATGATTCTTAGAAAACAAAGAATCAGGGCAAGGTTCCGGAAATCGGAGATAAGACGGAATTCTGAAAGCCAGGCTTGATTTAATACAATCATCTATCTATCTATATCTAATCTTGCCTTATCGCTGATGTCCCAAAATTGAGCCTCAACCCCAGAGCTCTTGCATATGCAACTGCAGGCACAGCTGCATGAGAATACGTAATGCTACATATTCTACCTAGTGGAAGAAAACATCCACTAAATATATTCTTGGAGCAAACACCAAGAACAGTTTGGCTAGCTGTTAGGGACACCAGCTGCTCTGGCTATTAGGAGAACACACCATAATAGCCCAGGACGTATATGTATAATATACTAGCTAATCAAGCCCTTATGATATTCTAGAATTATTAGAGTAACTAATTTATGTATTGAAGAGATATATTAAATACAAAATCTAATAAATAAGATATTAATCACAACTGAAGATGACCCAAATTGGTTCTCTGTTAATAGTGAGAGAAAGCGATATTTCTATCTTTAGCAATAGAAGACATTGTTAAAGAGAAAGTATCAAAATAAACTTAAGAAGGATGACGGAAAGCGGAGAACGGAAAACTAGCAGAGACTGACTATAATAGAGGTCTCGACGAAGCAGATGTGTGGAGGAGAGATAATTTATGAACTAAAGAACCAAAAAAAAATAAAAATTATAAGGGAGGAAAGAATTCTACAAAAGGGAGCTTTTATACACAAAAACCTCCAAGTTACTCTATGTTACCCCATAGAAACACGTCTTAACACGTGTTCCAGCGTAACTTAAGCTGAATAAGATATTGCTAACAATTAAAGATGGCCCAAACAGATTCAACGTTACTAGGGTGATTTCTTGCGGCGAACATTCCTGTAGCCTTAACAGCGTCATTCGTAACAAATAGAGTCTTGGGGCGATAATGCCTGTCGCCTTAAAAGCATCATTCGTAACAGTACCTGTATGAAGTAATTTCAAAGGAGTATTGCTATTAGTTGATGATGAAGGATGAGAAAGGCCGGTTGACTTGCCATCGAGGCATGGGAGACAGGCTTTATAGTGCATACCGTCAAGAGCGCCAGAGAGAGTGATACTATTAACATGGTCAGCAATCTTGTTAACAGAGGAAGCACCAAGGTGAGCCAGACGTTTATGCCAAAGTTCAAGATCACTTTCAGCAGTGACCGCTAAAGCAGTGGCGTCAGAGAGTAACGGGAGAAAGCCTTGACAACTGGGGGCATGATGGACGGGGAATCAGGAATGGTGATATGGGCAAAATAAAGAGCATCAGTCTTGACTAACATACCAAAGTCAATGATATTACCAATGACAGGAATCATAGTGAACTTATATCTGGAAGGAGCTTTGTAATCAATTTCAAGAATTATGCGAATGGTCGATAAAAGGTTACGGGAAGTAATTAGAAAACAGAGGAAATTGTGAAGCTTAAAGACAGACTTATCAAATTAGACACAAAAAGGGCCACGGCCAGCAAATATTACCTTTATCAAAAATGCTTCCTAGAGAGCCATGAATGTTTTCGAAAATATAAAAGGCAGAGCGGTCCCAAGTCATATAATTGTAAGAATCACCAGAATTGGCGAATAGGCGATTATCAAGATGAGAGAGAGTGACATTACAGGTGGCTGGCCGCTGGTATTAATAAGTAAACCAAAATTGGCGAGGGACAAAGCAGCAACATCAGCTTTGGCCGCAATATCGTCATCAGCAATAGCAACATTGCAAGTCTAAGCAAAAGAGCCAGATGCTAGAAATTTCTGATTTAGGAGCAGCCGTAAAGCGGGCCTTAGGACAATGAGACTTAGCATAACCTAACCATTGACGGTGATAGCAGCAATAATTCGAGAAATCCTGGCTAATTCGGAGAACCCTTATCATCGCCCCCAGGATCATTGTTTCTGGAATTATCACATTCCTCCATAACATTTTCGAGGTCCGCATAAATGACGGTACACTTTAACATTAAGAATTTCGCCTAACTTACAAGAAAATTTTGCAACGTCCAGATATATCAGCGTAATCAAGAGATCTTCGTACCCAATAAAAACATTCAGTACAATAATTTTGTAGTAAATCTGACTATTATTGGAGTGACGAAGGCAATAAACGAAACAAACCTCAGTGTCTAGATCAATTGAAAAGTACCATCAACCACATACATGTTAGAATTTGCATTCAATATATCTTTTCAATACATAAATTAGTTACTCTAATAATTCTAGAATTTTATGAGGGCTTGATTAGCTGGTATAACGTATTATATATAAGTCCTTGGCTATAATGGTGTTTTCTCCTAATCGCCAGTGCAGCTGGTGACTCTAACAGCGAGCCAAATTGTTCTTGGTATTTCCTCCAAAGAGCATATATAGTGGATGTGTTCTTCTACCAGATAAAAACATTAATGCAAGTTTTGAGAAACACAACGGTGAAGTTCCGTAAAGTTTTTCATAAAACACTGCCTGCATGCATATTCGGGTTTCGGTAGTAAAAGGGGGACTGGCCGTTGGGACATTAGCGATGAGATACATACAGATATTGGTAGATAGTTGTATTGCATTAAAATTATCTACATATGGATTATGGAACCTTGTTCCGCCTCGTTATTTTCTACAAGGCATTTAAAAGGAAATTTTGTTGATCTTATTGGTACCCTCTTTTATGAGGGATAACAATAAGATAACAAAATTATCTAACGAATCAAATTTAATTCGGTTCTACCCTGGGAGAATGGGAGGCTGCAGTGGGAGGAATAGAAAGAACCATAAATGAGCGGACTCTTGTCTTCTGGTCTCGTTTATAAAGAAATCATCTGATTATATCAATATCTTTCTACTACCACTTTGCAACTTATCATTCTTCTATTTCTTGCGTTACTACTATTTGCAAATGTCCATCAACTCTCTCCCTACTCCAATGATTACCTTGCACGGAGTAGCACCCTCTTGTCTCAAGAGAATCATGGGATTACAAAAACTTCCTGCCGCTGCCCACATTACCAACAGCGTTCCTCATTCCGCTCTCAAGGTCACTCCATATGAACGATTTACTGGTGAAAAGCCTGATATTTCCCATCTGCGTTTATTCGGTTGTTCTGCTTATTCTGTTATCCCGCAAACCCAACGAACATCCAAATCTCAGTTTCATCTTCGGAAGGGTGTCTTTGTGAGAAAAAGCGATGTTTCTCTTTTCAGCAATAGAAGACATTGTTACAGAGAAAGTATCAGAATAAATTTAAGACGGATGTCGGAAAGCAGAGGACGGAAGACTAAGAGAGACTGACTATAATTGAGGCTTTGACGGAGCAGATGTGCAGAGGAGAGATAATATATTAACTAAAGAACAAAAAAAAATAAAAAATTATAAAGGAGGAAAGAATTCTATAAAAGAAAGCTTTTATAGACAAAACTCCAAGTAGCCCACATGTTACCACGTGTTCTAGGATAGCTTAAGCTAAATACGATATTGCTAACAACTAAAGATGGCCCAAACAGATTCAACGTTACTAGGGTGGTTTCTTGAAGCGAACATTCCTGTAGCCTTAACAGCATCATTCGTAACAATGTATTGAATAGTCATGAACTTCGGTAGTCCCCGCAACAACTCTCCTTACCTAGCAACGACAATCTTATGCTTGATTCTGATCGTGATACCCCTAAACTGTTAATCACTAATATCGATACTAGCAAACCTGAAATTTGAGATGAGTATGGACCGGTTATTCTAGCTCAAACTAAAGGATCGGAAATGGCAATTCACTACAACCTTGATGATAAGTACTTGAAATGTGCCCGCGGTTGTTTGGACTACGATCATTCTGACTCTGATGATGACGCTATCATTCCTCAGAAACGCAAAATCGATCAACACAATCCTGAAGATAGGCTCGTGAGATATGTGAACGGTAAAAATCACCTGGTTGCCGAGATTAAACTTGCTATTGGTGATCCTCTTAGTTTTAAGAAAGCTCAGTTAAGTCCTGATGCTGTGAAATGGCTAGCTGCTTGTATTGAAGAAAATAAGGCTCTGATGGATAACCAGACTTGGGAATTAGTCGATTTACCTTCTGTTGCCCGTGATATTGGTTCGAAATGGGTCTTCGGAATGAAATACAATACCGATGGTACCATTGAAAGATACAAGGCACGATTATTTTGTCAAGATTTCACTCAGATTGAAGGTATTGATTATAATGAAACATTTGCCCCCGTTGTTCGTTACGAATCCGTCCGCATCCTATTTGCCCTGGCTGTTCAGTTTGATTTTGAAGTTCATCAAATGGATGTTACCACTGCTTTTCTTAATGGCGTTATTGATGAAGTTTTCTATATGAAGCTGTCTGAAGGGTTCGAAGCTATAGGCTTTGAAGGCAAAGTTTGTCGTCTTCGCAAAAGTCTCTATGGGTTAAAGCAAGCCCCAATTTGCTGGAATAGTGTGATCAAGAAGTCTCTTATGACCCACGGTTTTAATATGAGTCAAGCCGATCATGGTATTTATTACAAGAAGGCTAAATCTGGTTTTATTATGATTGGTCTTTATGTTGATTATCTTCTCATCGTGGGATCTGACCCATCTGAAACCAACAAGGTTAAGCAGGCCCTAGCTTCCGACTTTAAAATGAAAGATCTTGGTCTTGTGGAACAATTCTTCGGAATGCATGTCACTAAAACTGCTACTGGATACTTCATTGATCAAGGCAAGTGTATTGATGACATTCTGAAATCATTTGGTACGGAAGACTGCTCTTCTAATTCAGTCCCTCTACCGACTTCTCTTGAACTCGATCTCGTTCCCGATCTTGATCCTGATGCCGATGCCAGCACTTACAGAAGTATAGTTGGCAAGCTTATTTTTGCTGCTAATTATGTTAGGCCTGACTTAAGTGTTGCTGTTAGCAAACTTAGTCTCATATGAAAAATCCGAAAGAAGTTCATATGAAAGCGGCTAAACATGTACTTAGATACCTCAAGGGCACAAAGAACCTTGGTATTAGTTTTGACAAGCAGGATTCTTTTAAACTCGTTGGTTATTGTGATGCTGATTGGGCTGGTGATCGAAATGATCGTAAGTCCACTACGGGCTATATCTTTTTACTATCTGGTGGTCCCATTTGCTGGAAGTCCAAGAAACAACCGACTGTGACCACTTCTACATCTGAACTTGAATACATGGCCGCTGCTTACGCCGCCAAAGAAGCTCTCCGGTTAGAAACAATATTTACTGAACTTGGGATTGAGGTTAAGTTGCCGCTCACCATCTACGAAGATAATAATGGTTGTATCGTTTTGAGTGCTAATCCTGTTCATCATGATCGAAGCAAGCATATAGATATTAGACATCATTTTCTCAGAAATCATGTTGCCAAAGGTGATGTCAAATTAGTCTACATGCAAACTGAGTTTCAACTTGCCGATATGCTCACGAAGCCTTTGGGAAAGGTTCGATTCATTGTCCTACGTGATTCTCTTGGTATGGCTACCGTAGATTTCACAGCAAGGGGAGGTATTACGAATGATGCTGTTAAGGCTACAGGAATGTTCGCCGCAAGAAATCACTCTAGTAACGTTGAATCTGTTTGGGCCGTCTTTAGTTGTTAGTAATATCGTATTTAGCTTAAGCTATCCTAGAACACGTGGTAGCATGTGGGTTACTTGTAGTTTTTGTCTATAAAAGAAAGCTTTTATAGAATTCTTTCCTCCTTTATAATTTTTTATTTTTTTTTGTTCTTTAGTTAATATATTATCTCTCTTCCGCACAATCTGCTCCGTCGAGACCTCTATTGTAGTCAGTCTCTGTTAGTCTTCCGTTCTCTGCTTTCTGTCATCCGTCTTAAGTTTATTCTGATACTTTCTCTTTAAGAATGTCTCCTATTGCTGAAAAGAGAAACATCGCTTTCTCTCACTGGTCGCCCCCAGCAGAATGTCTTCTTTGTCTTCAGGCTTAATACTGTAGTCATATCTCTGTAAAGAGTGCCTTTCTTATTTGTATATAATTTTCTTATTTACGGAGAAGACCAGATCTAATATGTTTGTTTTGTTAGATTTTTTGTATCTCTTCAATACATAAATTAGTTTCTATATAGGATATCATACGTACTTGATTAGCTAGTATATTATATATGTACGTCCTGGGCTATTATGGTGTGTTCTCCTAATAGCCAGTGCAGCTGGTGACTCTAACAGCTAGCCAAATTGTTCTTGGTGTTTTCTCCAAAGAATATGTTTAGTGGATGTGTTCTTCTGCTAGATAAAATTAAGTGTTAAATGTCCCAACGTTCAGGCTGCATGACGTAGTTCCATGCAGCTCTGCCGACATTATATATGCGGCCCTCGGGAATAAATGGGGGCCGGCGTTGGGACAATCGGCGATAAGCCACATTCAGATATAGGTAGATAATTGTATTAAATTAATCTAAGCTAAATCTGAAACCGGGAACTTTGTCCCGACTCTTTATTTTTCTAAGAGTCTCTCAAAGGAAATATTGCCGATCTGAATATCCCACACCTTCGTGAGGGATATTAGTGAGACAACAAAATTTTCTAGCGAATCAAATCTAATTTGGTTCACCCCGGGAGAATGGGAAGTTTCGAAGATAGGAATAGAAAGAACTATAAGTAGAGGACTTCTGTCCTCTGATTTAGTTTATAACCAATTATCTGATTATATTAGTATCTTTCTACTACTACCTTTCAACTTCTCATTCTCCCATTTTTTACGTTGAGATCATTTATTATGTCTACCAACTCTCTCTCCACTCCCATCATTCTTGAAGACCAAGATGTACCATCTTATTTAACAAGAATTATGGAATTACGACAATAAAAACTAACATTAGGAAAGCAATCTTCCCCTAAATTGCTACCGAAAAACAATGCACCCAAACATGCAAAAGTGGCCTCAAATGCACAATCCCCTATGCGACACTGAACACAAAATTTTCTGGGCTCACAGGTCAAAATCACAAAGAGAAAACTACAGAACAATGAAAATATTTTTAATATAACAATTTTTATTTTTTTTAAAAACTCAAAATGTCCCAATCCCTCCGAATATCCCACTTACCCCATACTATCATCACCTTATATTTTATTAAAAATCGTTTAAAAACGCTTGTCACAATTGTATCATATAATATTTGTTGAGAATTTGGATGACAGTGGCCCTTGGAATATAATCTTTAGTTTTGGGCGGCTATACTTTGCATTTCTTTCTCGTTGACTGTTGTTGTGTTGTTACTCACATTAGTAAGCTTGGTGAAAGTATTATTGGAAGTTTGTTTTTGAATGCAATCTATTATATTTTCTTCTGCTGAAACCTAATACTTGTTTTCCTATTTGCTTACCGAGTACCGCGTCTACATTTTCTGTGTCCATGATAATCTTATTATAAGTATTAAGGCCATTGGATGCTTTGATCACCTCTATTTGATATTTAAGTTTTGGGTGGTCCATTGAATAGTAAGGTAATCCTCGATTTGTTGCATGGGGTATTTAGCTAGCTGTTTCGTTAATTTCCACAAGAGGTTTTTAAACAACGGGTCGCATATTGTATTATCTTCTAGTCTAAATTCTTGACATTGCCCTATTCTTGATTGGTGTTGCAGGTCCAATACAATCCCATGGAGTAAGAAGTGGATGGGATTTTATATCCTGTGATCTTTAATGAGTTTGAGGATATGGTTGGATACATAAAATTGATCTAATCTTCTATATGATCCCTCTCGTTGAGTCGGTTTATTCGCAGTAAAAAAGACCACCAGACCATCTGGGGTGATTTTGAAGAACTCAATCAGAAGATTACCGTAGTTTCTAGCCACACTGGGATCGTTACAGATTTCGAACCGTGGCGAAATAACCACTTGATCCGAATTCTTGGAAACAATTATGGGCAAAAAGGTCTCACGATCCAGCGACATGGTGTAAGATTCCTTGATGACAGGGTCAAAATTTATTATCTTGTAATACATATCCAGCAAGGAGATTGTACCACTAGTGATAATAACTGATTTGAAGTGGTGTAATACTGGTTTGACGGCAATTGAAACATCCAGGCAAGTGAGATGTAAGACCGTATTAGGCACTGCAGATTGTTCAGTCTCAAATGATTCGAGAATGAGGACAAATCCAATCTCGTAAGTGGATACCAATGTGGCAAATGCAGCGATCTCCTTAAGCATCGAAAAATCTTCAATTTCCGTTAGTTCTAGCGTATTGACTAAATAACCCAATCGCTCAGAACAAAACCTCAATGGTTTCCTTTTAATAAAGGTTAATTGCTTCAAAAATAACGTTGGAGTCTCGGGGATCACGTTAAATATGCATATTCCCATCTTGGGGTATTCTATGAGCCGTTTAAAATGTTTTACTCAACGAATATTACCGGGAACTGCTTCGAATAGCAATCATCTGGTGACACCGGATTGGTCATGAACTGTTCTTGGTTCTGGGCCACCTCGGCTTCCTCCAAACCCTCCACTAATATCAGATATTTATCCTGGAGTTTATTGGCATCCGTGTCTCTGACATCATCGATCTTACGGGTGAGGGCATTAGCACTCTCTCGGCCTTATGCAAAGAATCCTTGGTGATTTTCACACTCAGCCCCTCGACACAGACGTTATCGATATTGTGGGCCTCATCGAAGATAACAATAGAATCCTTGGACAGTTCTTTCAAAACCCGATTGGAGATCTCGGGATTAAGTGGATAATAATAAGGAGATGATGATATTACAGAACGCCATTATTAGACTCACGGTAAAATACGGACATTGTTTATGCTCTGCGCCGTATTTGAGGATATCATCAAAGGTAAACACGCCCTGAGGGATCAGATCATGAGGTTCGAGATCGATAAGATTTTCATGAAATTCATACATAGAGACTGAATTATCATCGGCCTTTAATTTACATTGCGCAACTCCTGAGATCACCGATCGATACTTTTTGTCTACCACATTCTCATTTCTCTCATGGCGGAAGCGTGGATGCAAACGGAGATTCTTATGACTAGTTAGGTCCAATCCTGGAAAATCTTCCACAAATCCAAGCTCAATCGCTTGAAACTATATTTCTGCTAGTGCTTTCTTAATCTCAGACATCGTACACGAACGGTAGATGATTTTTCGCTTCTCGGATTAAAATTGTTTATAAGCGATAGTTAACAACAGAAGCGAAAATGTCTTTCCAGTACCTGAGGGCATTTCTAATATACAATAAACTCCCACATCTAGCGATTCTTAATATCGCACATGTATTGGTATTGCTCCAGGTAGATCTAAAAGTAAGACCCTAGTACGGGAAAATCATCAATAAAGAACTTCATAATAGTGAATCAAACAACAAATAAACAATAAACAACAATAGCGAATAAACAAATAAATAAATAAATACGAGGCGTAAAATGAGACTGAGTCTCTAGATCTGTCCAAAAGAGGCAGATCTTGGGGGCGGTCATAGTATTTGGTTTATTTTTTAATTATTACAGAATGAATCAGAGATCAATTTCTCTAATTGAGAGTAGATTATATCGGAGCTAGGTCCAGAGATCACCCTGAGAATGCCCTGAGAATTTTATAATTCGAGTAAGGGTTCAGTGACTTCACGGAAAGCATCCAGACGCTTCTTGAAGATTTCCTATTTATCGCTAGTCTTTGATAACTACTTCTTTTTTTCATTTTCACTTACCGGATGATCATCAGGGCGCATGCTGAGGGGTTCTCCAGTAATATCCTCCTTGCCGCGGACCTTGGGCCAGTTGGATTATATGCACGGCCAGAGGTAGTATTCTTGTTATTCGGTTTGTATGTGAAAACAATTACAAATCACATGAAAACAATATTTACTACATAAAGATTTTCAATACGGTCCAAAATTGCTTCCTCGGGCACATTAAGTTAAACTACTAAATTGAGATCAGCATTCAAATAACTGAGAGTATCGTGGAGTAAGAAGGCTTGAATTTTAGTACGGGGGAACCCATCTAAGATCCACTATTTTGCTGATTTAACCACGCGTTAGACTCTAATTCCGATTTAACCACATTGGCTATAATTTTATCATCTAGGAATTTGCCGCTTTTCATGATAGATTCCGCTTGAACGGCTAAGAGTGAATGTTAGTACACCATTAAAAATAGATATATGTAACAAATCAAAAGAAGCCAAAAACCAAAAATCCATACCAATACTAGTCTTTTGCGCAATATTACGACGTGAGGTATTACCAGAAGACAAAATGCAAATTATGGCAAACTTATGAAGAATGCGTTCAGTTTAAGTGTCTTTACCGGCGTCCGGAGCGCCAATGAAGAGCATATGAGCCGGCTTCGCGAGCGAAATTAAACTATTAGCGAGGTTAATTCAGATTAGTAAGGAAAAAAAACCAAAAATAAAAAGCAGAATAAAACAAAAACAAAAACAAAAATTAGCAAAAGATAATACAGGGCTGAACGCGATGAAGAAAAACCAGAAGAAGAGAAGGGTTCCAGAGGGGTTCAAAAGACACTCAAAAATGGCCCCACTAAAAGTCGAATCGGTGGGAATTCAGATAGAGGGAGCGAGGGCTCAGTGCCTGTGGATGAGGCCTATGTCGGGGACGCAGTCTAGACTGCTCCATGGTGCGTTCGGCGCCGGCGCCCTGCTTTGCATGGCGGTGGGGTGACTGATGCCCACTGAAAGGAGTCTTGGTCCACTAAATAGCGTATAATAAAGTGAAAATGAAAATGCCTAACTAGATGGATACCCCCAATCAATTCAATAGTGGAGCAATTGACAACAATGTAATCACAACATCTTTAGAGTTCAATCAATTTCAGATCTTGCGATTGCTGTGGAAACCAGCGATGTCAGAGGCGTAGCGAAGGACGAATGGCGGGAGACCAGTGCCGGGACCGAGGCTTTGCCACTCGCAACGGTAATATTACACCTTATGCGCCAATTGGCGAAACCTCCCTAAGAAACCGCCGAATGAGAGGGTTGGTATATAGGAGGCGCCAGAGTTGAGGTTGTGGTAAGAAAAGAGGTTGTAACGTATTTTTAATAAAATAGTAGTGATTGTTTGCAGAGTATTTTCGGGGGATTAGGTAATAACACCCCCCCTTGTTCGAAAGTATCATGTTTGCGTCGACAGGCTGTCAAAAATTTTCAAAAAAGGGAGCACCTCCAAGTTGATTAAAAGTGGTTTTATCATAATAGGTAGGAAACAAAAAAAATAGTTTTGGAGAGAGTGGAGGATGTAAGGGGTGAAGTGGGCAAAAAGACGAAGTCAAAAGTGGGGAAGGTTTATAAAATTTTCCGCCAACCAAAAAAAGGTGAATTTCACGGTTAATAAAAAGTTGATTATAGTAGGGATTTTTCAAATTTTTACATAAAATACGAAGCTCCTCTGCATGCCTGTACCTAGCACTACCAGAAAAGACGAGCTTTCCTGTAATTTTAAGCCAAGCTTGAATATGTATATATTTATAAGAGAATAAGATGATTTGTAAAAGAAAATTCCTAAGAATGGGACAAATAATAGAAGTTTAGAATCTCAACAATTACAAATTTTAATCAAATTTTAAAACTTTTTTAAACCGAAAATATATAAACAAATCATCAATTTACCCACATATCGGAGCAATTTTCCAACTATAAACTACCTTTCACCACTTTTCTCTTCCTCCTCCTCCTTCTCCTCCTCCTCCTCCTCATCATCATCATGATTATCCTCTTACTATAGAAAGTCTCTTATTAAGGAACCCATATATGTCAATATCCATTATATTGAGACTAGAAGGTTTTTCTAATTTGAAAAAGTATACCTCCTCATGACATTTAGGGTCATCCAAGAAAGTTACGGATTTCTTAGCTCGAGTACAACCGTTGAGGAAGGTCCAGATTTTAATGCAGAACGAAGGGGAGCGCCAGCACTCTCTTTATTCAGGCTAGCATAGTAATCATTAATACTCTTCACAGTTTTTCTGATAGACTCAATGGCTCTTTTAGCCTCGATGAAAAGACCTAACATTTTCTCCTCATTAGCGTCTTCGTAATTTTTTTGTCTTCTGAATTCCTCTCCCACGTTCTCAATGTAACAAAGATGACTTTCAGCAAAATAGGTACTGGCTTTAAGGACAGCACGACCGGTACGAAGATAAATAACCTTAGCTGCGGAAATTCCCCTATCATTATGTGATTTTTGATAAGAAACCAATTTAAGCAACCTATTCTGACGATCTTCTATTGCCCCAAATATTGCATCCGGCAGATGTTCAGGGGTTTGGCCATATTTCTCCTTAATAAATCGGCCATAACGCCTACATAAAGCGTAAGATTCCATCTAAGCGAACCCACGTTTTTCAAATTTTACAATCATCGTATCACGGACTAAATCTTTCCTAATACCATTAAAATAGCCATTGGACCCTTCCTTCTTGATACATGATCCCAAACGGGCTTCGTAATTGACAATCTTGACGGGAATCCTAGGATTCCAATAATCGAATACATCTATAGAATCAAAATATTACCCACGACAAATATTAATCAGTTCTAAAACTTTTCTCTTCAAGGATTCATAACGTTTCCGGTCCTTAACATCCAAACGTGAATGTATATCATTGATGCGTTCGGCATAAAAAGTAACAGAACACCTGCTTGATTCCAACAGGGGGGGATCGAGCCATAAAGAATATTATCAAAGACAAGCTCGGTAGCTGAAGGATCCGGAAAATTAATATATTCACTTACTTTGTTGTAGCGCTTTCCGTAAGAATCAAAAGACAATAAAGCTAGCCCTTCAGGATAATTATCCTTAAAAAGATCGCCAGCATTCTCAATTTACTCTTTGAATGCGGAATTGGCATTCACGAATAACTCATGATAAAAACAAAAGTAATCAATAATTGTTTGAACCTCGTCCTCATATCTGTCTGGAATAGTGGACGTAATGCAACACTCGACGTGAAAATTATCCCCCTTACCGTAATTGGATTCCTCGCTTAAATTAGGCGTTCTAGAAGACTCTATCGGTTGGTTAGTAAGAAATAAGTAAATAATATATGAAAATAATATATGAAAAAAGAAAACATAAGATCTACTTACCATTAGAACTTTTATCAGAATTCTGGCTTATAATTGGTCGCGTAATGTTCGAGTCTCCATTGGTGTCATCAGAAGGTATAGATGTAATCTGAGTAGGAGCAACAGCGGGATTGGCACCACTCTAGTGTAGATAAAACAGGAATACGAGAAACGGAAGATCTGGGGATTTTAACGGGAGCGGGATTAACACGGATGTGGGACCACTGACTGGGATAGGTGCAATTTTAAAAGCAGCACGATTCTTTGATGATATAGTTGATCCATAAAATCTGTTTGTTCTGGTAGTTGAACTCGGAGTTGATTCCACATATTTTTGGGAACCGTGGTTCTGGGGGTTAAGTGCCAAACAACCATTATTTTTAGGAGGTTGAGCTGAATTAAGCTAAGACGCTATTTTCCAAATGGAAAAAACCGCTAGACTTGAGATTGAAAAGCTGAAATAAGTTTTAATTCGGTGTCAGGTGTGACAGTCGAATAAAAACGATATTAGCTCGGTTGCCGTAAAGCGCGTAGCAGAATTTATATTGAGATTTGTATTAACAAACCCAATAATAACTGCTAAAACATACTACTTCATAAATAGGTAAAAATATATCCAGGTGAGTAGATATATGGTAAACAGTAAGACGTAAATTGACGTATTACTAATACTGCGGGTAAGTTGAGAATAAACAATTAAGATAGAAAAGGGATAGATATGATTCTCAACGCTATACATTTGTCCTATACAAAATACCATTTTACTAGTTATGATTTGTTTATCGGCGAAACGGCATGCACCATCAAGCCCTATCGTTTAACGTACCGCAGTGTTAACCCAAAAAAAGACCAAATTAAAACTGATAGTCTATAATATATGTATAAATATAATATTCGATTATTATCTCAATAGGACAATTATTATCATAAACAATATAAAGAAAAAGTCTTAAATTCCAATCCCTTTTCAGTTGTGTTAGTGGTTATGTTGAAATCAACCGTAGTTATCAGAACAAACAAAAACAAAAACAAAAGCAAAACAAATTTATTCTATTAAATATTCATAACCCTATCAATTCACAACCCTACAAATTCACAACCCTACCAATTAAGGGCCTATAATAATCAAACTGAGGCATGGTTTTATTAGAGTTAGTTGGAGCCATTGGCTTGATTCACACACCAGTATTCATGCTCGAGGGAGAGACAGAAGTAAATTGAGGTTCTAACATATAGTCCAAAAGTCAAATAGATGGAAAAAAGCCACGTAGACTTACGATGCTGGAAATTATACATCCCCAGTAGTTATACGCTCACCAAATACGGCTTAAGTCAAGTTATCGTATATGTAAGGTATAAACGGATAAACTTAACGGGTAGTAGAAGATCCAGGATACCTGGGAGTGCCGACTATCAATTCACAGGGTATTCGGTATATTCTGTTCAGAAGTTATTTAGATGAATAAATGAAATATGTAATTCCTAGGTATTTAGAAGGTAAATAAACAGGGCCTTAGAGGGTTCGGACAGAGGATTATATGCTGAAGGCCGAGGAACGCAGTGTAAAATGAAACGCCCCAAGAATTTAGGCTAATACGGTCTCAAAATCTGCAGAGTGGAGAAGGCCCCAAAATGTGGTCATGGAAAAATGAAGTTTTAAAATCATTTCATTTTATATTATTTCACGCTATAATGGAATATATAAAATTATCGGTATTTTGTGAGCACTCGTAAATGTTCCATTGAATTAGTGCCTTAGTATTTGCTAAACGAGATGCATATATACTTAGAACCTTTGTTTATATTAGATATTTGAATAGTTTAGAATATTGATTAAATTTGCCCTTTACCCAAACTATGCGGTAAAAAGCAACAAACCTCTCATTAACCGAGGTAGATCCATTAGTTTCCCGGGGACGGAAGCCAGCTGTCTATAGATAATAAATTAGTTGATCGACCACGGACATAATTAACTTGGTAGAGGCAACATGAATTAAAACATAAACCTTCCTTATTCATACTATCAGCAAGATCATAAATGTTCATTATACCCAACTTCAAGCCAATAACGGCACCTATGTAATCACCCATTATTTCTAATTAAGGCCCGATTTGGCCCTTAACAGCCCGCTAAAGACGCTGGATACCGTTCACAATAACAAATAACTTCGCTACCAATATCCATCATCGTGGCCCATTTTTAAAGACAAAAACTATTTTTAGAAGTTAATAATGTGAATTATAATGAGCCTCTCTTGTGATAGGGAGTAATGATTTTAGGTTTTTTGGCTGGATTTTGACTGAGGTCAGCTCCCAGGAAAACGCGAGACTCATGAACTACAAGAATATGACGCGAAAGAGAATAATCACGTAGCAAACGTCAAACGCGAAGAATGAAAAAAACGTGATCCACCCCAATTACGTTAACGTCACTCACCATCTGACACTCCGCTCATCGACAACGAATTATCTCCAACATTGGGGTCATTTGAACTATAATAACCCCTGAAATGTCTTCTCTGGGGCTATCCAGGGCTACATCTACTCCTACGCGGGTGGTTAAGACACCCCGTGGCAAATCAACTAACAGCGGCGCCACGGCATCATAAGCGCTGAAGTCATCTGGACTCAAACAGAAATCGCTACTGGACTTCTTTAATAAATCCGCACAGAAGCCCCTAATTAATAAGAATGGCGAGATTAAGCTGGAAATATCATTTTGTCCCATTATCGAATCCGACGACGAAGGTGAAGATGATTCCAACGTGGAGTTTAGCATGTATAATAACCATCAACTTGCAGTTGTTGTATCCCCCAATTAATACTAACTACCAAGAATCCAAATTAGTATCCTCTATAGTGTACGACTCCGAGGATGAGTACTTTCCTGTGAAGCAAGAAGTAGAACAGGATTAGGAATGAGATCTTTGATAATAAAATGGTGCTGGACACCCTCAGTGACGAAGAGGAGCAAGTAAAGAATGAACATAAATCCTCCCCCGGGAAGCGATCGGGAAACAAAGAATCATTATTAAACCTCTTCAACTCCAATTTCACTTATTACTAGTCCACAGCCCCGAAATCGTCATCATTTAGTAAATCAACGCGTCCCAAATCGCCGATCAAGAAGTCGTTCGCGAAGGAGAACGAAGAGTGTTATTTGTGGCTTGTTCAGGTGCGCGACGCCGACGATAAATTGGAGATCGACCCGGAATACAACCTGTGGGCATTATTTATCCCCAAATCGGTCAGGGTCAAAATCAACACCTTTGAGAAACAGTACTGGGAAGTTAAATCCAAGATGTGAAGCAGGGTAGTATTTTTCAAAAAAGGTAAATTCAACGAGATATAGGGAAACCGCAAATACCACTCCTTCTGGATGAGTAGAATTACAAAGGAACACCAGGGCAGGGGATAAAGAATAAAATTTGCCCCTAGTTTCAACTATATCTGATATTTTGATGGTACAGGCGGGCTTGAAAGGTATTTTTTTTTTTTTTTTTTTTTTTTTTTAAATAGATTTTTATTAAAAAGTAAAAACTTTAATTGA
>JAKTWC010000150.1:0-18563 GCA_030560865.1 Nadsonia starkeyi-henricii
CAGCAGAAGGAGCAGAGATGATAACCTTCTTGGCGCCACCCTTCAAATGAGCGGAAGCGGATTCAGTGGTGGTGAAGACACCAGTGGATTCAACAACGTAGTCGGCACCAACAGAACCCCACTTGATATCGGCGGGGTTTCTTTCCTGGAAGACCTTGATGGACTTACCGTTGATGATAATACCTTGGGCATCGTGGGAGACATCACCCTTGAACTTACCGTGGGTGGAATCGTACTTGAACATGTAGGCGGCGTAGTCGACCGAGATGAAGGGGTCATTGACAGCGACAACCTCAACTTCGGGGTTGTTGAGGGCGTTTCTGAGAACAATACGGCCAATTCTGCCGAAACCGTTAATACCAACCTTGATAGCCATTGTTAAAATCTGAAGAGTGTGTGAATGAAAAGAGACAATCTATTTCTGTGAGGGGAGAAAAGAAGGGAAGAAGAGAAGAGAGAGGAAAGGGGAGAGCGGGAACTAAGGTGGACGCAGGCGCTGTTTATATAGTTTCGGTGGTTCCGGGCGGAGGCGCGGCGAGTGGTGAGTGGTGTGGTGGTCGTTGGGAAGCTCAGGCCAGACAGTATGGGGAAGCTGGCGTCTGGCGTCTGGCGTCTGGCGTCTGGCGGTGGTGTGGTGCCCCAGCCTAAAGCCTCAGCCTGAAGCCTCAGGCCGCGGTGCCTCCGCAGGCTGTGAGTCTTGCTCCGCCTCCGCAGGCTGTGAGCCCGTCTTGCGCGAGATTCGTCGACTTCCCTGCTGGACCTTTTTTTTCTTTTTTTGTAGGGCCTGGGCGAGTCCCGTGGCAGGCCCATTATTAATTGGCCCACGTTAGGGGCATGCTGAATTGCCCCATGGTGGGGGAGGCACTAATTGGACCCTGGTAGGGCCATTATTAATTGACCGGTGGCAGGGGCATTATTAATCGACCTATTATGCTGCTACCTATTATGCTGCTACATGGTGTAGGGCACTGTACTACATACTATGAGGGCAATAATACACTCACATACAACGTTTCAGGGTAGCAAGGCCAGCAGTACCGCTAGTAGTAATAAACGGCCAAGCATTAGCCTCAGCACTGTGTGTAGCGCAGACTACTACGGCCGGAGTTCCATTATCGCGAGGTCGAGAGTGTTGGGTAGCCCGCGGGTTGCTTCGGGGGGCGCGGGGCCCTTCCGCGTTATATTCGCGGCACCGCCAGCCCCAGCCGGTTTATTCTCGGCGATTTCCCCGTGGGTTCCCACGACGACCATCGCTCTCCTGTCCCCCACAATAAGTAACCACAACCATAACTAATAGCTAGTTATTTAACCCGAAACCCTTACTTAAACTCATTCCGAGCTCGGGGAAGCTGGGGCGTATGTATGTATAGCCCCTGCCGGTGCTTGCGGACTGCCCAGCTTTTCGGTTTGTTTGCGATATTTTAGTTTTATATAATAGATATTTAGATATTTATATATATATTTATTTTATTATTCTCTATTCTTTACTCAGATCCTTTCGGTTTGTGTTGCCGCTCCCCATGAATTGAATGAACTGAATTAATTGAATATACTAAATGAATTGAATGAATTGAATATACTGAATGAATTGAATGAATTGAATATACTGAATAAATTGAATGAATTGAATGAATTGAATGAATTGCCTATTTTGTGTGTATTGTGTTTTGTGTTTTGTGTGTAAGGGGTTATTACCCTGAGTTACTTCTCTCCCGTTCTTGCTCTCTCCACGCCAAACCTAAAACCCACCGATGATCTCGATTTAGCCCGGGGTGGATGACATAATCTGATCTTAATCGCTCAGCCCATACTATCTACTCTATATATATATATATATTTACTGACAAACACTGTATATGTAATATACTTCGTACCACATTACTGCCGTAAATATACTGTTCTTTTCTTTTATTGTTTTTTCTAATTATAAACGTCTCTAAGCTATAGGTTATTATTGTTAGCTCAATTGGACTTCACAATCCTATTAAACGAGTCGTTCAGCGGCCTTGAGCACATCACCCAACACCCCAGCGGCAGTAACTTCATCACCGGCACTAAAGAAGAAGAAAAAAAAATGGAGTTAGTACAAGTAATTAACATATAGAAAATAAATGTTTTTTTTTACTCACCCGGCACCTTGAACAATCAAGGGATTGGGGTAACGCTTGGTGGTGAAAGCAATGACATTATCAGAACCCTTAAGGGCAGCAAAGGGGTGAGAAACATCAAACCTAAAAGTTAAATTTAAAAAGAAAATAATAATAATATTTAGTAAGTTAGTTAGTGTTCAATTGTTGTAGCTTTCTTCTTCTTTTTTGTACGTACTTTTCAATACCAACGGTAGCGGCATTAGCTTCCATATCGACCTTAATAACATAACGCAAGACCTTATTCTCCTTAGCAGCCGCTTGTCTAGTGGCTTCAATTTCGTGATCGTAATCGGGTAATCTGGCCAAGTATTCGTCACCGGTGGCCACAGTTTCCAAATCCTTAGGAATAAGGGATTCGATGGGTAAATCAGTAGGGGATTGAACGTTAAAGCCCGAAAGACGGGCAATAATGGTAGCCTTACGAGCGGCATCGAGACCATTTAAATCATCACGGGGGTCGGGTTCAGTGTAACCGAGTTCCTTAGCGGTCTTAACGACATCCGAGAACTTGACATCACCAGTGGAAGTAGCGGTGGAGAAAGTGTTGAAGATAAAAGATAAGGATCCCGATACAATACCTTCGACCTTGACGATTTCGTCACCGGTAGCGATCATATCACGGAGAGTACCAATGATGGGGAGACCAGCACCAACCGAGGCTTCATGATAAACGAGACCACCCTTGGGTTGAGCGGCCGCAGTCCAAATAGCATCCCATAAGCTCTTGTCTGAGGAGAAGGCCTTCTTGTTAGGAGTGGCAATAGAGATACCACGTTCGACAAAGCTAGGGTAAGCATTGGCCAGGGCTTCGTTAGAGGTATTGTCGACTAAGATGACCGGTAAGGGGGATTGTTGTAAGAAATCAGCGATTTCGCTAAACGAACCAGCCGATTCAGTGGCAGCGTTAAGTTCCGATTCCCAGTTAGTCAAGCTAAGGGGAGTGTAGCTCTTGGAGATCAAAGCGGTCTTAGATCTAGCAATCATAATCACATTGAAGGTGATAGCATTGTTCTTTAAACTCTTTAATTGGTTGATGAAGGCGGATCCAACAAGACCGGCACCTAATTGAGTTAGCAAGATGACAAGATGAACTAAATATACTTCTTCTTTATATATATATATATATAACTACTTACCAATGATGGCAACGTTGACAGCTCTAGACATTTTAGATATATGTATATATTTTTGGTGTATCAAAAACTAATGGCAAGTAGAGTCCAAATAATGATGATTTATTATGGTGGGAGTGGTTTTTAGGTTTGGCGCTTGGGATTGGGTTCCCGCTATGCGTCATTCATCATTCTGTCGGATGTTTGTGCTGCGGGCTTCAAAAAGACACAAAACAGTAAAACAGTCTCCCTTAGAAGCTACTTGGTGTTATTCCTATAATAGCTAGAATACCAGAATTTTCGCTTTTCTTTTTAATTAATTAATTAATTTTATTTTATTTTATTTTAAATTTTAATAAACAGAACACAAGTAAATACACAATATAAATATAACAAAAAACAAAGATATTTTAGGCCCAAACCCAGATTAAGCTTCTTCGGGTAAGTTATCCCAGAAATTCTTACCCTCGGTAGTTTCCGCAATGATACCGGCTCTAATGACGAAATCACCAAAGGGTTCACCTTGGTTTCTTTCCAAAGCCCATCTCTTAAACAGGGGCTTAAGAACGGCGATAATTTCATCTTCCTTGAGCGATTGTCTATAGAGCTTATTGATACGTTGACCAATGTGGCCACCACCCAACATTAAATTGTAAGCACCGGCGGCCTTACCGACCAAGGCAATTTCGGCCAACCAGGGACGAGCACAACCGTTAGGACAACCGGTCATTCTCATAACAATAGAATCATGACGAAGACCATATTCTTCCAAACATTCTTCTAATTTGGTGATAAGAACGGGGAGGTATCTTTCACTTTCGGCCATGGCGAGACCACAGGTGGGGAAAGCCACACAGGCGGCCGAGGACAAACGAAGACCCGAGAATGAAACATTATCGAGCTTATATTTGGCCAACAGGGCCTTGATTTCATCTAATTGTGAATCCTTAACATTGGAGATCAAAACGTGTTGATTACCGGTAAGTCTGAATTCACCATCCAACACCTTGGCAATTTCACGTAAACCGGTCTTGAAGGGTAATTCCGGTGTATCCTCAACACGACCGTTTTCAATAAACGAGGTAAAATGGTGAAGACCGGTTTCATCAGTAACCCAACCAAAGTGATCGGTATTAGATTCAATCTTGAAGGCACGTTCAGGTTCGAATTGGTATCCGAGGTGTTCTTCAACTGCGGCACGGAACCCATCATTGGTCATATCATCAACGGTATACTTAAGACGAGCGTGCTTACGGTTAGTACGGTCACCATTATCACGTTGAACCAACATAATCTTTTCACACACTTCAATGATCTTATCCTTGGTAACGAAACCCATGGAAGAACCAGTACGGGGGTAAGTCTTCTTATTGTTGTGGTGAGTACCCATACCACCACCGACTTGAACGTTAAAGCCAAGAAGTTCATTCTCAACGGGGTCAATAATAGAAATCAAACCAATATCATGAGCGTAAACATCAACATCGTTATAAGGCGGCACACAGATATTAATCTTGAACTTACGGGGTAAATAAGTAGAACCGTAAAGGGGTTCATGATCAACCAAAGTGGAACCGGCAACCAGGGTCTTCTTCTTCTTGGGACCGTCAACACGATTAGCAAAAGTGGCTTGAGTGTTGGCATCATCGGAGGGATCAGGACCCTCAAGCCAGATTTCATGGTAAGCGGTAGTTTGGGGTAATAAATGTTCAGAGATCAAGTAACCAATGTGAGCGATTTCCTTGTGAATCTTGGCATTACCGGGTAAAGCGGCCGTGACAACGTTACGATTAACATCACCACAAGCGGCCACGGTATCGATAAGAGCCGAATTCATACCTCTAATGGCAGCCTTAAGATTATGCTTGACAACACCGTGTAATTGGAAAGTAGCACGGGTGGTGATCTTAAAGGTACCATTACCTCTAGAATCGGCCAATTCATCCATCTTAAGCCATTGAGCCGGGGTAGCCTTACAACCTGGTAAACGGACACGAGCCATAAAGGAGAAAGCCGGTTCAAGACCCTCAGCCTTACGTTGATCCCGAATATCACGATCGTCTTGCATGTAAATACCGTGAAACTTGGTAACTTGTTGATCATGGGCCGATACGGCACCGGTAGATTCGTCACGAAGACCCTCAGCGATAGTACCACGTAAGTAATTGGAGGCAATCTTGATATCTTCATTAGTGAAGGGCTTGGGTTCTTCGATCGATCCACCGAGGCCATCGACACCCAGCGCGGTCCATAACTTGGCTTCCCATTCGGTGTAAGCGGTCAAATAACCATCAGCATCTTGGTCATCACCAAGACCTAATTCGACTAATTGTTTACCACCCAAAAGTTCAAAACGGGCTTGTAATTCACGAGCCGGCTTATTGTAGTAGATCTTATCTTCCTTACGGGGCCAGTATTCGGAATCACCGAGACCAAAGACGGCAAACGAGACTTCGGCGAGATCAATATCGGTAGAACTCTTAAGGGCTTCCCAAAAGTTACGACCGTTTTGGGGTAATTCACCTTGACCGGCGGTGGATGAGACTAAGACCACATTGACCTCAGTGGAGAGATCCTCGATGGGGTAATCATCCATGGCGAGCACAATAGCCTTAAGACCACGGGCCTTGGCGCGGAATTGTAATTTCTTAGCCACCGATTCAGCGACACCACCATCGGAGGCGAAAAGAACGGTAAGGGGTGCACCGGCTAAACCATCGAGTAACTTAGTGTAGGCATCCTTGGCCTTCTTATCGTGTTCACGCTTAATTTGGATACCGTAGGGGGCATCAAGCGAACGGGCAAATACCGGGTTTTGACGTGAGAGTAAAGTTAACTTATTTTCACGATCCAAAAAGTCTTGAAGATCGCGCTTGATCCGGGGGGAATCTAAACGGAAAGCAGTGTCTTCGTTATCATCATGAGGGTTAAAGCGGTAAAGGGGCCAGTAACCGGAATCCACGGCACGCTTAGTTTCTTGTAAAACGGTAAGAGGGTTATCGACTTCAGAGTGGTAAGGTAAGTAAGCCAAGACCACGGAGGGACCATCGAACTTATCGGCCTCGATCAAAGCACCTAACAATTGAGTATACGAGGCGTAGACGGCTACAGAGGCAACGTAAACATTACCGAAATTCATAGCGTAAAGGCCAATATCCTTCTTACGACGAGTGGCTTCAATGGCGGGTGAGGCTTCACTGTAAGGTTGGCTATCGATAACCAACATATTAATATTCTTACCACTGGCAATAACGTGGTGAACCCCAGAGTTACCTAAATCGTAAGACCAAGCATCAGAGCCCACGAGCCATGAAGAACTAAAGCTGAAAAGATCCTTTTCGGCGAGTAATTCAGCGGCAATTGTAGATTCTTTATCGGCGTCTAAAGCGGCGATAATTTCAGAATCTAAACCTCTAATGGCAGAATTATCCTTGGTGGCCGTACCGGCCTTTTGATGAAGTACCCACTTGGCTAATAAATCAACAATGGTGGTCTTATGGGCGGCTCCAAAGGCATTGTGTTTGATGGCCTGTTCGACCTTAGCAATAAAAGCATTACGAGCTTCTTCGAGGGCTAAGAAGGCACCAAACCCGTGTTCGGGCGAAGCGGCATCACCTAAAGCCGAGGCAGAATTAGTGGCATTAATCACTGACAACTCCTGACCGAATAATTGATCTAAAACCTTGGTATAAGCGGATTCCAAAGCTTGAGCGGCGGCATTGGCGTCGGAAGCGGAGCTAGAAGTGGCATTGGCATCGGCATTAGAATCTAAAGAACCAATGAGTAAGTTTTGAACGGGTTGAGACGCATAAACGTTGGCCAAAATACCCGTCAGGGCTTGCTTAACATTATCAAAGGTAACCTTGGCTAATTGGAAGGCGACTAATTCAGGTAACTTGGCAACCGCGGAATTGTCTTCAGTAGCGTGGATATCAGCGACGAAATCTAAAACGAGGGGACTCCAAGTGGTAGTAGGACGGTGAATTTGTTCAGCGAGGGCAAGATGGGTGATGGAAGCGGGGAGAGCGGCCAATAAATCAGCTGAGCGCCAGGGACGGTAGACACGAATGAGTACTAAACCGACGTTGCCGTAGTAATTGTCCTTTTTGGAATCGGCTTGAGCGATAGCGGCTTGGAAGGCAGAGTAAGAGGAACCAAAGACAACAAGGGCGGTAGTGGCTGAAGTAGGACCAGTGTATTCCACGGATTTGTAGGATGATTTAACTAAGGGTTCTAATTGGGCGAAGATAGCATCGACAGTATTAGATAAAGATTCTTGTTGTTCTTGTTGTTCTTGTTGTTGTTGGGACTCGACGAATTGCTTAAGGACAACGGGATCAAGGGCTTCCACGGGGGTAGAGGATTGATCTTGACGCGAGAAGAAATGAATTACGGGTTGAGCGAGTCGCACGGCAAGCGCGGAGGCGGCTAAGGCCATATCTTGAGCATCGCGAATACCAAAGGATTGTAAAAAGACGAAACCGGAGTGACGTAAGGCGGTGATCTTGGCGTAATCGGGGAAATCGGCATCAGAATCCGAGGTTAAGTCAATGTGAATAACGAGGGGAGAACCGGCTAGGGAGGCTAAACGCGGAATGGCCTGTACCAAGGGCGCTGAAGTTGTAGTGATGGAAGTTAAAGTTTGGGGCTCAGCCGATTGAAGGTATTCGGCGATGGTAGCAAAGGGATCAGTGTTATCACGAAGTAGGGTAGGGGCCAGGGGAGAAGCGAGTTCTTTAAGGGCCAGGGTAGCCTCCGTGGGGACGGCCAGAGTGGGCTGAAGGGTAAAGATCTTGGCGCTAACCGAGGAGGCAACATGGGCGACTGTGAAGAAGGGAATAATAATAAGAAAAAGTTAGTAGTGAAGATGTGGAAGGAGAAAAAAAGGAGAAGAAGAGTAGTGTAGATCAAGCGATAGTGGTAGTTGTGGGCATAAAATGGGAGGAAAAGACACAAAGCCACAATGTGGGAGGGCGAACGAGAAGAGAACAGAGAGAGAGAGAGGGCAGACCAACAAGACCACACAAAGGATACCATTACCAGCCAGACCATACCAACAAGATGAAAAAAATAGCAAGATGAAAAAAATAGCAAGATGAAAAAAATAACAAGATGAAAAATAACAAGATGAAAGAAAAGGAAAATAAACAAGACAGGACAAACATACCAGCGGAATGCTGAGAGGCCAGAGAGTGAGCCATGGTCAGGTGGATACAACGGGGAATAAATAAATAGGTAAATGAAAAAAACAGATAAATAAATAAATGAAAGGGGAGGGTGGGCGAGATCAAGATCAGATCAGGAGCAGAACCAGCAGAGTCTCCGGCGGGCGTGCAATATAAATATCCACCACGCTGAGCGAGCGATTTGCAGAGGCCCATTTGCAATCGACTCACCGTCGTGGCTCTCCAGCTTGTCAATAGGGGCCGATCACGAAATCGGCGCATAGGACACCCGCGAATAGCGAATTCCCGCCTGGCGCCGCCCGCGCCCCGCGATCGCCTCGCGCTCATTGGCCAGATGGCTGACAGTGTGGCGTCGGACGGTGGCTCAGTCGCGACGAAGTAACCTGTTGAGGCGGCCGGGGCGCGCCTTGATGGAATCGCACGTGACCGCGCGCCATTGCGCTGACCGCGAGCGTGCTTGTTATTATTATGCTTGTATTGTATTATCTGTTATCTCCTATCTCTCTCTCTCTCTGTCTTTGTCAGCTTCTTTTTGTCTCTCAGCTTCTCTCAGTCAGCCCCACAGCCCTACGTTGCGGTTGCCATTCCCTCCAGCCTTCGTCTCTGGCCATCTCCCACTCCACGCAGTCACCCACTGCCCCCACCCACAATCAGCCTAAAACAACCTAAAACAACCTACGATTTAGTCTTCCCAAACGCCCATCATCGACCACTCTGCCACCCCCGTATTTCCACACCCGTATTTCTTCCTAATTTAACTGTAGCCTGGACCAATTAGTATATTATTTTTTTTTCCTTTTTTCCATTTACTTTTATTTTTATTTTTTTTTAATTTTATTTTTTATTTTTTATTTTTATTTTTTATTTTTTATTTTTTATTTTCCCTTCATTTCTTTATCCATTTGTCCATTCATGTATCCATGTATGCATATATTCATATATTCATCTTCTCCTGGTCTTTTGGTTTGAATTCCTTCATTGATTGATCTAACATTAATCAAACACCTTCCCTTGTAATGCTTCAAACCCACAAACTATGAGCCCTCCCCCCCAGTCATAGTAGGCTCTTCTAAATAGTGCTGACTCATCCTCCCCCTTCTCCCACTTATTCTAAACTCCCAACGTTATCAGTTTTTTGGGCCATTATTGGCAGTCTTCGCGTTATCGCGGCTTATTCACGCCTACCGTATATTCGATTTTACTCTCTCTTGCGTTTCCTCGCCTCTTTTCTTTTTTAGTATCATCACTGTACTCTATTAAATTCACACCCTCACTTACCTAATTACTTTCTTTTTCCATACTCACCCTCACCCACCCTATATCTCATTCATATATACAAATATAAATATATATATATATATTTATATCTATATATTTATATTTTTCACTCACCCTCCCCCCTTTTCTCAAAATGGCCGGAAATGTATGTCCCAATTGTGGTGGACTGGACTTTGATCAGAACAACGCTGCCGGTGATTTATGTTGTAAAAACTGTGGTACCGTCCTAGAAGAATCTCGTATTGTATCAGAGGTTACCTTTGGTGAAGCATCATCGGGTGCTGCCGTCGTACATGGTTCCTTCGTAGCCGCTGATCAATCCCATGCTACCGGTGGTGGTGGTCTCTACGGTCGTGGTATGGACTCTCGTGAACAAACGCTTAAAAAGGGTAAAACAAGAATTCAACGCGTAGCAGCCCAAATGCGTATGCCCGATTATATTGCCGAAATGGCCTATCGTCATTTTGCTCTAGCCGTTACTAATAATTTCGTAAAGGGTCGTAAATCCCAATACGTTGTATCGGCTTGTCTATATGTGGCCTGTAGAAAGGAACGTGCCACGCATATGTTAATTGATTTCGCTGACGCGTTAAAAGTTAATGTATTCGCTATCGGGGCTACTTACCTAAAACTAGTAAAGGTTTTAGGTATTAAAAATTTACCCCTGGTAGATCCCTCTATTTATATTCAACGGTTCGCCGCTGAATTACAATTCGGTAATAAGACTAAGGATGTTATGAATGATGCCGTACGTTTGGTACAACGTATGGGTAAAGATTGGCTTCATGAAGGTCGTCGACCCGCTGGTGTAGCCGCCGCTTGCTTATATTTAGCGGCCCGTATGAATAATTTCCGTCGATCTAAAGCTGAAATTGTTTTCTTTGCTAAAATCGCCGAAGAAACCCTACAACGTCGTTTAGATGAATTCAAAAATACCACCGCAGGTAAACTTTCTGTACAGGATTTCAGAGGTACTAATATTGAATCCGAAGCTGACCCGCCATCCTTCACTAAGCATCGTGCCGCTGAAGAGAAAATGTACGAAGCCCTTGAGGCTCTAGAGGATCTCAAACGATCCGGTGGACCGGAACCCACCAATAGACTTTTAGATGAAGACGTTCAAACCCTTATCGATGAAGTCACTCGAGGTGAAACCGATATTGAAAAGAGTATAAATGAAAATAATCCCAACCCGTCCCCGTTGACAACAAATGCAGTCTCATCGACAAGTACGAGTCCAACGCCGTCATCATCATCGTCATCATTGATCTATGCCTCTACTACTATTACTACTACTAATATTAATACTACTAAAAGTATTGTGGATTCAATTCTACGTCGTCATTTGCATCCCGAGGTCCCCGTTATTCAACGGGTTACCCCAGTGTCTCAAGTCAATGATCACCCGGAAGACTTATCCGATGTAGACGATGACGAAATTGACTCCTTTGTACTCAACCCTGAAGAAGTGGAGATCAAATCGCGGGTATGGATGACGCTGAATCGTGATTATATTTTAGAACAGGAACGTAAACGACTGAAAATGGAGGCAGAAATCGCTAATGGTACCTATAAGGCGCCTCGTAAGCGACGCCGTCATAAGCCCAAGGATTCAAGTTCAGAGGGTTTACCAAAGGATGCAAGTGAGAGTACAAAGGCTATGTTACAACAGAGAACGTTTTCTAAAAAGATTAATTATGCTGCTATTGATAATTTGTTCAAGAAGGAACCTTAATATGTGAAAATTGACTATTGCGCGTCTTTTTCTTTTTTTGGCTGGCTGGCTGGCTGGCTAGTCATTCGCTAAAATTTCCATTATTATGATTCTTGTTGTTGTTCCTTTAATTCATTGGTTTTATTTATTGATTGATTTGAATTTAGCTATTGTTTACTCGTTTATTCTTATGGCAGCTACTTGTATTCTGTCTTGGTTTACGCTTACAGGATGCTTTTAGAATTCATCTTCATCTTCGTCTTTTGGGTTTTTTCGTTGTTTTCGTTTTTGTTTCTGTTTTTTTTTCTTGCTACTTCTTTTAATCTCTGTTTTGTGTTTTTTTTATCTCATTGTATCTTTTTTAGTTTGTTTTTTTCTTTTCTGACGATATTTATTTCGTCTCGGTTGTATGTTTTATTTATCAAATATTAATTTCTATTTGTATTTCATAAGCCACGGCAGGGTAACACCCGTTTATTTTTTTCAAATCTCTCTCTTCCACCCTTGGGAGTTTTTTTTTAATCAATTTTTTTAATTTTTTGCTAATTTTTTTTCGTTTTTTCGTTTTTTCGTTTTTTTCGTTTTTTCCTCCCCTCCCTCCTTTGATTTCATACACTTTCTTTACTTTTTTTTCTTTTTTTTATATCCTTTTTTATCGTAATCAAGCATAAAAATTGACAAAATGGCTAAAAGAAAGAGAGCTGCTATCTTGCCTACTAACATCGCTTTGTTGCAAAACTTGGTAAGACGTGATCCTACGTCATACCGTGAAGAGTTTGAATTACAATTCCGTCATTATGAATCTCTGCGTGATATCTTTATGGAAAACCCCAGTAATTACGATGGTGAAGAGTTTGCTGAGCTTATCGGGTTTGTGTCACAAGTTTGTTCTTGTTACGAAACTGAAACCGCTAACTTCCCTCAAGAGTTGGCCGATATTCTTAATAACCATCATCAAGACCTTAAGGAAGAACTCCGTGAAAAGATCGTTCAAAGTTTAACCATGATGAGAAATAAGGAAGTCATTACTAGTGAATTCTTAATTCAGACTTTGTTCCCTCTTTTAGTTTCTACCAACTCCAAGTCCCTACGTTCGCAGATTTACTCTAACTTAATTCAATTAGTTAAGAGTGCCAATACCGGTACCAAGAACCAAAAGCTTAATCGTGCTATCCAAGCCCTTTTATTCAACTTACTCTCCGATCCCGAATCTAACGGTCTCTGGGCTACTAAGATTACCCGTGAATTATGGCGTCGTGGTATTTGGGATGATTCTCGTTCGGTAGAAATTATGTCTCAAGCCGCCGTGCACACCAATATTAAGGTCGCCGTTTCCGCGGCCCGTTTCTTCTTGGGTGCCGATAAGGAACGTGATGCTCATCAAGAAGAAGATGATGAAGATGAGGATTTAGATCTTGCCGGTGCTAAGCATCGTCTTGAAATTAACAAGAAGAATGCCAAGCAAAAGAAGAAACTTCAACAGGCTTATAAACAATTGAGAAAGCGTAATGGCCCTAAGGGTCCGGCCACTTATCTTAATTTCTCGGCTATTCATCTTTTACGTGATCCCCAAGGTTTCGCTGAAACTTTATACTCTCAACATTTATCCCGGGGTGGTAATAAGCTTTCCCTGGATCAAAAAATTCTCTTCATGAATTTGATTTCCCGTTTAGTTGGTGTACATAAGTTGACCGTTTTGGGTATCTATTCCTTCTTCCTCAAATATCTGACGCCCAAGCAACGTGATGTTACTCAAATCATGGCCGCCTCCGCTCAAGCCGCTCATGATCTTGTGCCCCCGGATGTCATCCAACCCGTTATTCGTAAGATCGCTGATGAATTCGTCTCCGATGGTGTGGCGGGTGAAGTCGCCGCTGCCGGTATTAATACCATTCGTGAAATCTTAACTCGTGCGCCGCTTGCTATTGAAGAAACTTTACTTCAAGATATTATTGAATATAAGACCTCAAAGGCTAAACCCGTTATGATGGCCGCCAAGTCGCTGTTGTCCCTTTACCGTGATGTGGCGCCTGAAATGCTTAAGCGTAGAGATCGTGGTAAGACCGCCGCTATGGAGATGGCTAGAGGTGAAAAGGGTGCTGCCGCCCAATTCGGTACTGACTCCAGTGTTCAAGGTATCCCCGGTATTGAACTTCTTGACGCCTGGAAGGAAGAACAGGCCGCCCTTGTGGACGAAGATGGTAATATCATCGAACAAGATGAACAAGATGGTTGGGACGTTGAATCCGATGATGAAGATGTTAGTGATGGTGAATGGGTCAAGGTCGATAGTGATAAGGAATACGATATCTCGGATGATGAAGAAGAAAAGCTTAACCCCGATGGTACCCCCATGGCCAAGAAGCCCAGAATCAAGAAGCGTAGAATTACGGCCGAACAAAGAGATGAAATTGCTGAAGCGCAAGCTAAGGCCGCTGTCGAAGCCGCCAAGCTCGCCGAAGGTGGTAAGGTTGTTCTTACCGCTGAAGAAGCCTTCCTTAAGATTGCGGCTACTCGTGTCTTGACCCCCGCTGATTTCGCCAAGTTAGAAGAATTAAAGGCTAAGGCCGGTGTTGAAAAGATCCTCGGTAAGACCAAGGCCTCCCTCACTCATGAAGAAGAAGTTGACGTCAAGACCCTTACCGGTCCCCTCAAGTTCAAGCAACTCCGTGAAGAAAGAATTGCTCACCAAGCTGAAGGTAGAGAAGGTAGAGAGAAGTTCGGTTCTAGAAAGGGTAAGCGTGATGACGCTGATCACTCTACTACTAATAGAGAAAAGGCCCGTAAGAAGAATTTCATGATGATGATTCATAAGAGAGATGTTCAAGGTAAGTCTAAGATGAGTTTGAAGGATAAGCAAAAGTCCCTCAAGGCCCATCTTGAGAAGCAAAGAAAGAAGGGTTTCTAATCTAATCGCCTTCCCTATATATACTCTCTCCTCTTTTTTTTTCTAGGCTGGGATTTTTGTAAAATTCATTCATATATTTTTATTCAAAGTTTTTTTTTTGCACTCTCTTAAAAAAAAAAGACCTTTCTTGTACTATATACTTCAATATACTGTGTTTTTCTTTAATCGTTCTTTTTACCTAATGTAAAGTTCTTCTTAATAGTATTAACCTTGAACTTGGTAACCAAAATAAAATCCAATAAACCCTTGGGAAAGAATGTTGTAAGAAACCAAAACAGACGAGCGTAAGAGCCTTCCCAAATTTCACTGCTAGTGTTCGATTTGAGGACCTGGTTAGCCAAACTCTTGGCGTATACAGCAGGTTCCATAGGGCTGCTTTCTTGAGACATGTGACGTCTAGAATTAATACTCTCTTCGCCGTATTTCATAAATAAAGAATCAGCAGGAAGTATCCGCTTTTCCGAAATATTACTTCTTACCCCACCAGTAATAGTTGTAATCACATCCACACCAAAGGGCTTTAACTCCAACTTAATCGTACGCGAGTATTGGTGTAAAGCCGCCTTGGATGCATTGTACACCGATGAATAAGGGAAGGGAAGAACACCGGCCAATGAGCCGGTATTGATAATCTTACCCTTGGCTTCGATCAGTAAAGGTGTGAATACCTTAACCATACGCATAACCCCAAATACGTTCACCTCGAATGTGGCCCGGGCGTCATCAATCTCAATATCAGTAACGGGGAAAGAATTAGGTTGGCCAGCGTTATTAAATAAATAGTCCAATCTGCCCTCAGTCAATTCACTAACCTTAGCCTGGAGCTTATCCACACTCTGTTGGTCAGTGACGTCTAACCTGTAGGTTTCTACGCCTAACTCAGCCAAGTCCTGCATTGCTTCAACTCGACGCGCACAGGCAAAGACGCGTAAACCGCGCTCATTGAGCTCCTTGGCTAAGGCCTTACCAATACCTGATGATGCACCCGTAATAAGCGCTACTTTTCTATCGACGCCTGACATTGTAAAAATTCTTGGGTTCGATGATGGTGTTTTAGTGTTGAGGGACGGTGGCCTCACAGATTAGGAAGCCTACTTCAATGCCGCGCTTGCGGCGACTGGATTAGCCCCTCCGTCACGTGAAACGTCCTCGCTCAGCATGAATCCAGCCTTTAAGTCCACTTCAATATCACGCTCAACGCTTCGGGGATAAGCACGATTAATGGTAAGTGATTGAAGCTGTTTTTCTGTAATTTGCATATTACTACCTCTTTCCCTTTGCTATTCCTTTATTTATTTATTTTTTACTAACATATATAAAAAAATAGGGTGACCGCAAACAACAGGATATCTGGGATGATTCTCAACTAGTCAGACACTGGGATGATGCATTCGCTGAATACAAGGTAAGTGAAACCTCAAGTTTATGGAACAAACGTTAACGCAATCAATGATTGTCAAGTAGAGACTAACCAGTGCTTCATTGTATAGAAATATCATAGTATTGATGCTCTGGAGAACAGGGCTAAACGGCAAAGGTTAGCCACCAGCACAGGTTCTATAGCTACTGAAGTTTCTGTTGAGCCAGCAGTTCATAATGGGAAAGTAGCAGAACACGAAGCAACTCCAAATATAAATACAGATACCATAATCACAGGTGATCAAGTAGAACTTGAGAACCCGCTAACTACGGTTGAATCCACGGCTGCCACTAGTGTCGGTAGTCCACAGGTGGCTAGTGAGGAAGGTATCACAGTAGCGCCTGAAAGTGGGCCCAAGTCTAAAACTATTGAGCCACTTACTACTAAACCTGTAAATATAGATATGAGTGATATTGTATCGGCGCAAACTTTACAGGAGGTGGAGTATAATACACAGGAGGCAGAATCTGAGCCTGAACGGGTGTATCTCCCTGATATTGAAATTGAATTGGCACCATCCACTTCATCTTCACAGACTGTGCCTGCGGCAGGCTCGTCGCCTGAAGGGAATCCTCCAAAGGCTTCAGGTACGAGTAGTGTGCCTAATCCCGCAGCTTTGCCCGGACTAGATAATTTGGATGAGCCATTAAAGAACTTGGTAATGTCATGGTATTGGGCTGGATATTACCACGGCTTGTATGTGGGTAAAAGTGAGAAAAGGGATTAAAAGTGATTTGTATAGATACTATGCTATATTTTCTGTCTAATGTACAATAGATTTTATTTTTCAAAAGTAACCTTTTTCGGATCTAATATTTCTATACATGAAATATTTAAGTAGATTTAGATTTCTTAGCACCCTTGGCTACAATCTTCTTAGGGTTATTCAAAGCCATAAAATTAGCGTTCTTGCTCTTTTGGATTCTTCTCTTTTCGCCAAAGCCTTCCTTTTCCATAGCCATTGTAGCTTCTCTCTTGGCCTCAGAAGCATCCTGTAAGGAGTCCTTGATGATCTTGTTCTCGGAGAGACCTTCATATTTGACCATCTTACTGTTTACTCTTTCTTCAATATTAGTAATACGTGTCACATCTCTTTCTGTAACAAATGAAATACTTTCACCCGTTCTACCAGCACGAGCCGTTCTACCAACTCTATGAACGTAATCATCAGCATCAGCGGGGATATCAAAGTTAACAACCATTTCAACGAGGGGGATATCAAGACCTCTACCGGCGACATCAGTAGCAATTAAAACTCGGGCGGCTTCAGCACGGAATCTACCAAGTGCATTCATACGTTCACTTTGGGGCATTTCAGAATGTAAAGACGTAGCCTTGACACCTAAGATCTGTAACATACGACGCAAAGTTTCTGCGGTTCTAGTTCTATTGACAAAGACAATGGCCGACTTCTTGGAGTTTTCTTCCAAGGTTAAAAGCGCATATAGATATGCTTCACGGACGTACGAGGGGATGAAGATATATGATTGGGATAATGTCGTGGGGATGGCAATATCAGCTGGCACTTCGTGAATAAAGGGTGCCTTCTTACCTTCCTTAACAGGACGATCCTTCAAAGATCTGACGGCATCAGTCACGGTAGCTGTGAATAATAACGTCTGTCTATCTTGTGGACTAGGTAAAATATTGATACATTCAGATAAATCGGAGGCAAAACTTTCACTGAGTAATCTATCAGCTTCATCGAGAACCAAGAACTTGACTCTTCTCAAGCCACCCACGGTTTCTTCACCACTACTCTTAATATGATCAGCCAATCTACCAGGGGTGGCAATAACAATATGAGGTCTCTTTTGTAATTCTATTGTCTGTTGAACCATATTAACCCCACCGACTACAACACATGTCTTAAGGTTCATATTGGCACCCAAGGCAGCGAATTGTTCGGCAATTTGTAAAGCTAATTCTCTGGTCGGGGTCAAGATAAGACCGTAGATTCCCGAAGGATCTTCAGACCACTTGGTCAATATAGGAGCAGCAAAGGCAATAGTCTTACCTGAACCGGTCTTAGCACCACCGATACAATCACGGCCTTCAAGAATGGCGGGAATACAAGCGGTTTGAATAGCAGAGGGCATAGTGATAGCCATTTGGCTAAGCGACTCATTAAGCCACTTGGAGACACCAAGGTTGGTGAATGATTTACTCATGTTGATATTTAAAAATAGTTTGTCGGAATAATTAGGGCCTTCAGTACTTAAATTTTTTAATTTAAGTAGATTCGAAACGATCTTATAAATTTGGTGATTTCACTGCAAATAAATGATATACAAAACGAAAAAAACTAAAAAAAACTAAAAAAAATTGGTGAAAATTCCCAATGAAAGAGATCTAAACTCCCAACCCATTTCCTTAGCCATAATGGATGATAATCATGAATGTAGTAGGGCAATCAGCCATATTTTCTAATTAAGAGCGTAAATTATATTCAAATTAATATAGAGAGATACAGAAATAATCATAATTCATCAAAGAAAATTCAAGGTATTTTTTTAAAAACAAAGAATATTGTACACCAAATTCACCAAAATTGAAGACAGAAAGGAGAAGTGAACAACAATAAAGATTTATACTTAAATTTGAATATTAAACATTTTTTTTTATTAATTTTTTTAAAAAACTGGTTTACAAATTGACTAAATTATTAGTTTCTCTAGTAAACACGCTTGGCAGGAGGAACACTAGCACATTCGTTAGGATCAAGAGTTTCGGACTTGACAGCTCTGTAGGCGAGCTTAACTTCTTGACCGGGCTTAGCTTGCCATGAAAGGGTA
>JAKTWC010000151.1:0-18438 GCA_030560865.1 Nadsonia starkeyi-henricii
ATTTCCCTTAAAAAGGAATCCTTTTTTAAACACACATTAATGATATTAGTCTCTTGAGCTTGGCTTTTTAAAATTTATACTAGCTTAATTGACAATGAAATATTTTTTATTTTTAACGTCTTTTATTTTTATTTTTGTTCTCTTTTTGTATTTTGGTAGGTAATCTTTTTCTTCTCTTTTGTTTGTTGTTTTTAGTTATAATAGAATATTAATTAATTAATTAAAAAATGCTATGGGCGGTTGAGCCCAAATAGACTTTCAGCACCGATAAAGGCTATTATTTGTCCCAACCCCCGGTACAGCAACCTGGCTGGGAAAATGGGCCCGACTAACGACAACACATTAGCAAAGTAACGCCTCCACAAGGACAGAGTAACCTACAACAAGGATAAAGCAACAAGGATAAAGTGGCCCATAACACAATAACCGATAAACAATAAACAATGTTATTGCCAATAACCGTTAGAAATTTCGCTCTTGACGTCAATTCTCACCCCTTCCAATTTCGGACCTTCTGTCCCAAGTCGACAACCCCGGTAGGCCTCATCTTATTCAATCACGGCTTTTGTGAACATATAGGGTATTATAATGACATTTTCTCTCAATTGGCACAAGCGGGATTCGGCGTGATCACCTACGATCAACGTGGGGCCGGCAACACCGCTAGAAATTCTACCGAATACGGATTGACCGACGAAAGGGCCGTGTTTGCCGATCTTGATACGATTGTTGAATTAGTATTGGCTGGGAAGGAGATTATCCAGTTCACAACAACAACAACTGGCGGGGATTATGTTGACACAGCGGCAGCAGTATCACCTCCTGCTCCTCCTCCTTTATTTTTATGGGGCCACTCCATGGGCGGGGGGATCACGCTCTCCTACGGTTTCAAGGGACGACACCGCTCCTCTGTCCGTGGGTTTGTAGCCTGTGCACCTCTTATCACCCTTCATGCCTCCACGCAACCCCCTTGGGTCTTAGCTAAACTGTTGACTTTTCTAGCTAAGAGATTTCCTACGCTCCATTTCCCTACTACCCTCAACCTGGACCACGTGACCCGGGATAAGGCCAATATGGAGTGGTTGAAGAATGACCCCTTAGTGAAAAACATATGTACGGTGGGTCAGATGAATGATATGATCATTCGTGGCTTGAACCTCACTGACCCGGATATCGTTAAGGACTTTGTCAACAACAACCCTGGTGATGGTAGAGAACCAACTTCGGTATTGGTGTATCATGGCGATGCCGATCAGATTAATTGGTTGGAGGGTTCCAAGAAATTCGTGGATTTGTGCCCGGTTAAGGATAAGGAGTTGTGGGTTTTAGCCGGGTTTAAGCATTCGGTGCATTTGGAGCCAAAGGAGGAGAGGCGTGATGTGGAAAAGAGATTGGTGGAGTGGTTTAAGGCCAGGATCTGAAGGTCCCCTTAGGGTTCCTCCGTTCGTCTTGGTTCTTCCGAGTTTGTTTTGGACTTTTTTCCGATTCATTTTAGGCTCTTGTATGAACTGTATGAACTGTATGAACTGTATGAACTGTATGAACTGTATGAACTGTATGAACTGTACAGATTATTTGGATTATTTTGAGTTACCTTCGTTTCTCCGAAGAAACCGTGATACCTTCCCTAACCTTCCACCTTCCTTTTATTTATATTCTAATATCTAAACTAATAAACTACTATTACAAACATTGATGGATCTCAATTCTATCCAATATTCAATTGACTAACTCTAGGCATTTTAAGCTGTGATTTAAGTATAAAGAAGAATCCCGTTTGGCTTGGAGAATCATATCATATACCAACTCATAAACAAAAACTGATTGTTAAAAAAAAAAAAAAAAAACTGATATTATCCACGTTATATTAATCTTTGAGATGGGTGCCACCATTTGCCCTTCCCATTCTATGTTCTGGAATGTCCTAATGTTTTGCCATTTAAAGACAAGTTTTTCTTAAAATCAATGTATTCTAATAACAACTAAAAACTAAACTCATTCTAACAAACGAAAATTTGGTCTATGCTCCCCCACCCGACTCATTTTTAAAACTCGGACTCATGCTTAACCGACACATCTTCTTCGGGCTTTATACGCACGGCCTCAACGGACTCTGTGAGTGCCTCAACGGTATCCACAGGAGACGTTTGACTAACGGGCACACCAGCAGGCACACCAGCGACGGATCCATTACCGATTGCATTACCACCATTAACGGCCCCTGAAACAATGGGCTGGGCGTCAAGGATAGCACTACGTTCACGGGCCAAACGGGCCTCGATTTCCCTCAACTCGTTCTCTCTCGCGAGAAGTTCTTGACGCTTTTCTTCAATTTCGCGCTGAACCTTGAGTTCAGTTTCACGTAATCTATCCTCCTCACGTGCTAATTGTTCTTCCTTGAGGAGATAACTGTGATTAGCGAGTTCTTCAGCATTGAGGGAGGAGTTGTCGTCGCCACCAACCACGGAGCGCAAGCGTTGTTGGGGTTGTTGACTATGTTGACTATGTTGACTATGTTGACTATGATTGTCATTGACAACACTGCCATTACTCAATCTCTCAGTACGGTAATTCTCATACAAAATCTCGTGAGTGAGCGATTTGAGTTCCATGATATGCGACCCCAAGAGCGCCGATTTGAGCGCCAAAAAATCGCTATGCTGAGGATTTTCGACCTCAACCAAACCCCAGGGGTATTGTCTGGCCAGGACACGACCTCCACTCTGGGGGGATTCAAAATACTGATCACTGGCTACAATAGAAAAGGGTAAAAGAGCGCGAAGACCTTGATTTTCTTGAATGGTCTCCTCATCGTCGTATTCTGGGTCCGAGGGGAAATCGTAAATGGGGATTCGATAATGTTGAATATCCTCCCTAATGAGTTGTTTGGAACGCTTGAGTTCAGCGGGCGTCAGTGAATCCGATCTTCCAATACAGGGGATGGTATTAACTCTATCAGCCAATCGCTTCATTAATTCAACATCCAATTCCTTTAATCCGGCCCCCGTGGGTTCGATAAAATACAACAACACGTGAACGCGATTGTCCTTGAATTTGGGATTACGTCTGATTCGAGTCTCTTCAGCTAAGACTTCATCATACTGTTGTTCGAGATATCCGAGGATTTCACTGAACGTCATTTCGTTATCAATGTTGTCACCAAATCCGGGAGTATCTACCACCGTTAGCGATACCTTAGTACCATCCTCGACATCCTCGAGTTCGATGGTCTTGGGTACAATAGCAATACCGGGCTCGCGGTGTGCTTGAGTTGGCGAATAGGTACTTTCCGCTGTATTACTCAAAACGGAGGCCCCGCATAAAGTGTTAATGAACGTAGACCGGCCCGTGCCTGCTGAACCGCACACCATGATGGAGAATTGAATCCCCTTTTTGATATTCTTCTTACGACGTAACTAAATAATTATTTTTAAAGAGTTAGTATAGATTAAAACAAATTATTGATTGATAAAATCACTTACTAAAGCGGATGATACAAAGTCAGACATCTTGTGGTTTAATAATGTCAACTAACTTAATAATAACGAGTGAAGGGTCGGCGATGTTGATGTTGTTGTTGGCGATGCATTTATATCGCTTAGTCATCCACCAACCAATGGAAAGTTTGTTTATATTGATCTATATTTGTAATATTTAGTTTATAATAATTTATTAGGTATAATTAATATATAAATATATATAAAAATTTATTAAATATCATAGACATAATCTTTCAGCTAGTCTCTCAAAATAACATCAAAGAAAGACTGAACAAACTGGACTGTTTTACACCTATGAAATCCATTTATCGCATATTCTTTTTTTTTTATTATGTTATTTTGAGAGATCAGACAAATTTAGTCTCATTTTCGAGATCGTTTTCATCCTCTGTAACTTCAGCCTTTTTATTTCTTAAACCCACACCATGGAACTCGCTACCTTCCTTTACCCAGGGTTTGGAGATTTCTCTCTCAAGGGTGCCCGGCAGGAGATAGTAAATGACAATACCGACCAAAGTGAGAGTGAACCCAATAGGATAGAGCCAGTAGACGTAATATCCAAAGACTCTAATACCGATAATTAAACCCCAGAAATTGGCGGTCAAAATCGACATATTATAGAACGCGGCCGAGGACATACGGAATAAGATAGGCGTGGTAGTGTAGATGATAATCATAATGATAGTATATCCTGCGATATAACCCCCAACGGCACCACTCCAATGGGCATTAATAATAGAATTACGATCAAAGATAGCCGTTTGAACACCGTTAATGAACATGGCCCAGAATCCTAGTTGACCCACAACCTCATACATGGGCTTTTGTGACACGAAGAACTCCTCAAAGGTATTGGAGATACCATAACACGTAGCACCAATAATGATAAAAGCATCACCCTTACCAACACTAACGGCGGAATAATTCTTATGGGTGAGTAAATCAGAGGCGATAACTAAAGCCAACCCACCGAGACATACCACTACGCCCAACAGTTGAGTCCATTTATACTTGACTTTCAAAAACAAAAACGACAGGAAAAGAACCACGGGGATGGACCACATGGCTAAAATCTCAGCCGATAATAAGTTAGTATAAGCATAACCTTTGACCACGAAATAGTTACCTTGGACATCAGCAAACGCAAGACAAAAGTATTTCCATCCGTCAGTATAACAGAGTTTAAACCATTTCTTGAACCCTATCTTGTAAATGGTGTATGGGGTGAAAATAAGATTCAAAATCACATAAACGAATAGGGTTTGAAACGCCGGGATGGAGTTACCACTATTGGCTAAGTAACTACTGAAAATATTGGTACCGGTGATACAGAAGGATAGGATTTGGCCGTGGAGTATGATAATCCAAAAGTGTTTGCTTTTGACAAAGGAGAACCAGTTGAGGATTTTATGACCAAAACTGACCTTGACAGCGTTATCGTCAGTTTCAGTGGGCATTTCGACAACATTCTGCTCAGTAGCGATATCCTTAAACACATTCTTAGTATCTAAACTACGGTCAAAGCTTTCCTCGGGACTCAACTCAGTATGGGACATGTTGGGGGCTCAATACACAAGAAAAAAGGAAGACAAGGCAAAAAGATAATATTGAAACTCGAAATGTATCAATAAATAAGTATAAATTTCAGACAAGTCTGAAATCTAAAGGGGTTCTGGTGGACTAACACAAAAGTAGAACCCTGGGAAGGTCAATCGTGCTATTTTCGATTTCTAAAAGAAAGAAAACGAGGGGGATGTGAGGGTAGAGTAGAAGTTTAAAACTAATACTAAAGTCTCGTGATAAACTAAATAAAGAAAGTCCGTCGAAAGAGCAAAGAGGAAAGAGAAAGAAAGGAGAAATAAGAAAAAATAAAATTTAAAATAAAGAAAAAAAGAAAAAAATATGCCGAGTTTGTAATCAACCTAATAAGTATGCATAATAAACTTTATGTACAGAGATGGGGCGCTTAAGGGACTGCAGTGCCTAGTTAAGACTCAGCCGTTTTGTATACTGCGAAATATGTGTCTAAAGGGTTGCTTCAATCCCACTCAGAGCGGCGGCTGATATCTACTAGTAGATACAGTTATTATTTATTTTTATTATTTTATTTATTATAATGGACAACTGGTATTATGCCCCCGTGAGCCTCCGATTGGAGGTTGAGATTCACGAGATTAATACCAAATACCTATCCGGAGTATGGCTCCAGTCGGGCAACGCTGAGTCCCCCGGGGTGATTATGGCCACTTCACCTCTTTTGAGTGAATACTACACATCTGGCCGAGGATTAGCGAGCAATGTCAGACTGGGTGTATCATTTGAGCCCTCAGAAGAATATCATCCCTCATTAATGGTCAACTTACGACGTCTTGAGCGCGCCTCAGACGAGATCGACCGCTTCGTGGGTAAGAATTTCGCTTTCCGTACAGCCGGTAAAGACTACGATAGAGGTAGTTTGGTTACAAGGGGGAGTTATAATAATGATGTTACAGATATAAATGGAGTGGACTCATCGCTTACTATTATTAGTAAGAATAGTCCTCTGGCTTTAGCCACTATAGTGCTGAACCCGATGGTGCGACCTCGCCGTGAGTTTGCGATAAAGTTGAACAGAGTAGCGGGTGATAATATCAATACTCCGATAACGGTCCTTGGGTCGCCGTTTGGTCATTCACTCAATCACCCGCTACAGTGGAATGGATTGATTACCTACGTGGCCAAGTCTAGTGTGGATCAATCCAGTGTGCTGTTGTTGAGTGATGCACCCTATATCCGTGGCATGGAGGGTGGACTGGTCATTGTCAGAGATAGTACAATTACAACTACAAACGCAATTACAAAACTATGGGATTCTCTGAGTTTGAAGCAGAATAACCAGCCCCCCAAGATAACTGCCGTAGGAATTGTGGCAGGATCGCTTCGGAAAAATACCGGCGAAGGGGAGCTTTTGGTGGTCCTTCCCTGGAGTCAGATCTTTGGAGGTTTGCCCATAAAGAGTTTGATATAGTTTAGTAGCAATAGCTCAGTAGATTTATTAGATTTATGTATTATTATTTTGTATTTGATATATTATATTATCGTATTATTATATACAATATAATAATATAATATATATAATATATATAACTATTGTGTATCGTATATTGTATTGTACTGTACTGTATTGTATTGTATATTGCATGTAATACTAATCCCACCTGCAGCGACGTCGTTATTACCTCGAATCTCCATCACCACTCCTTCCACCCACTCAATTAACTACGAAACCAACCGTCAGCCGTCACTTTCACCACTTTAGCCCATTTTCTCTGGTGTTATTCCGCTCCTCCGTGTACCTGGAGTATTTTTCGCTGTATTTAGGCTACGTTCCTGTAAAATTTACGTTATATATTCTTTAGTAAGCCATTCCACGCTTGGCGCACCGCTCATCGCGTGATTAGTTTCACTTTTTCGTTCATATACGGAATCTCGACAATTTTATCAGGACTAATAATAAAAAAGAATACTCTAAAAACTCGGTGCGACATTTTTTTACAAATTATAAATTACAAATCACCTTTTTTCACGTTTATTAATAATCGACGCGTCGAAAATTCACTATTCCGATATATTTCACTCTTTTAATAAGTATTTAATAATAATGATGGTAATGCCCACTTCTCCATGGCGTGTGAAGGTTTACGAATTAAGTAACGATGAATGGATTGATAAAGGTACAGGTTATTGTACAGGCGATCTGGCGAATCAGCGTGATATCTCTTCTACTAATACCAGTACCTCTACTGCCCCTAATGCCCTCACTGAAAAGAAAATCCCTATGATAACGGTACGTAATGAAGATAACCCAAAGGAAATCTTACTGCAATCCACGATATCCGGCGACACGCAGTACCAAAAGCAGCAAGAAACGCTGATAGTGTGGTCAGAGCCGGCCTCTACCGATATGGCGCTCTCGTTTCAGGAATCCGAGGGTTGTCAGATGTTGTGTGAATTTTTGATTCAAATTCAGGATCGATACGTACCCAGTATTTCTCTGGTGGCATTGCATGCCTCATTGGACGGCACAAGTGATACTACTGAACTAATAGCCGGGCCACTTAATCTGCCGCCAGATCCACCCACGCTTGCTCATCTTTCGCCGTTATTGGAGTCTATTGCGCAATGTAGTCAAAGCCACTACGGAAGGGATAAGTTAATTGAATTCTTGATCCATACTGACTATGTGAGTAGAGTCCTGAGTCTATTTGAAACGGCCGAGGATTTAGAGAATATGACAGACTTGCACCTTTTGTGTCGGATCTCTAAGGCATTATTCCTACTGAATGATAATAATATTATTGAAACTTTCTTGACTGAGGATAATATAATGGCTTTTTTTGGTTCACTCGAGTACGACCCGAGCTTTGCGCCCCATCTCAAAGCCAATCATAGGGAATATCTCGATCGTCATAGTGCATTCAAACAAGTCATCCCTATAAAATCCAAGATCATTGTGAGCAAAATTAAGGAAACTTTCCGACTACAATTTCTTAAGGATGTGGTGTTTGCTAAGATACTCGACGACGCCAGCTTCGCGCTACTATCTAGCCTTATATACTATAATCAGACCGACATAATATCCTGGATCCACGATAATGACGAATTCAATCAGACGCTGTTTGGGTTATATAAACCTCGGGGAGACAAAATCGAACCCTCAGAACTATTGTTACAACGACGTGAGGGGATTAAATTCTTATTCCAGTGTCTGTTAATTGCCAAGAGTCTACAATTGTCACAACGTACTTCGTTGTATAACAAATTTATTCGTAATGGATTATTTACGGCCATAATATTTGCTTTACAGGATGATGACCGCGAGATCCGCGCGCTGGGGACTGAATTAATCGTTTCCATTATTGATCATGATACTTTTTTGGTCCGTGGGTATAAAGACGATACTTTAGCCAAGAATATTATGGGCGTCCATGATAATGACGAAGTTGATGAGGTTAATAATAATGACATTGAAAACGACGAAACTATAGTAGAAAAAACGAACCCGCCACCCGTGACGGGTTTATTAATCACCAAGATCCTAATTAAGCTTCTTTTGAACGAAACCAATTCTTCTATGAAGAGTCAGGCGTTTGAGGCACTTAAGATCCTCTTAGACACCACCCCAAGCGGTATGGCTGAGCTCAGTTCCCGTGGGATGATTGAGAATTGTTCTCGCGCCCAACAGGGGTTTCTGATAAACGAGGAGTATATTGATGCGTTGTATTATGACGACATTATTGCATCATTGTTTAAACCGTTGGCCGATATTGTCCGATTGGAGGAAAAGGAGGAGGGCACCGTAAATGTCAATAACAACCAAGATAATAAGGAGAATGAGATTATCGCACCCGAACGGACACGACAATCGGAATCATTAGTACAAAAACGGGTCTTGGCTATTGATTTCTCCAAACGTGAATTATTCGAATACCTCTGCACACTTTTAATCTTTTGTGCCAAGACGCATCGCGTTCCCTGTCGATCCTATATCATCGAGCATGGGCTCTGGCACGCCATGTCCTCAATAGCCGAATTTGGCACCAATAAACCCTCCCTTCGCGTGATTGCCATCGGTGGTCTCAAGGCCGCTTTGTCACTAAATGATGAATTCCACAATCGAAATTTAATCCGTCATGAGGTCTTTAAGCCTGTGTTTGTCATTCTGCGTGAATTGGGTAATCGGAATAATCTTCTCCATTCGGCTTGTTTGGATATTTTGGATACCATTCGGGTCGGAGCTATTGCAGCTGGGACAACATTGATGATTACGCCTAATTCGATTTCGGCCAAGAATCCCATGCAGGTTGTTCTAAGGCATGTGGTGGAAAAGTATCCGGAGGAATTGAAACAATTGGCTACGTATTGTCCTATTGGTAATGAGCTAGTGGCGTGTTACGAAGCGTTGGGGAGAACGAGTAGTGTCGTTGCAGGAGGGGCGGGAGGATATGGTGAGCCCTTACACGTGTCACAGTCGACAATCCCCATGGATGATTCCCTGTCCAAGGAAGAGGATGATGAAGATGAGGAAGATGAGGAAGAAGAGGAGGATGAAGGAGAAGAGGAGGAGGGGGAGGAGGAGGAAGAGGAGGAGGAAGAGGAAGACGGAGAAGAAGAAGAAGAAGAAGAGGAAGACGAAGAAGAAGAAAACTCTGATTCTTCGGATTCGGAAGAGGAGAAAAATAATATCGTAAAACAATCTGGCGCTGATAACGTTGATGCCATCACTACGTATACACCCACGGGCGTTTCAGAATTTGTTGGGTCTTTACTCAGTAATGGCAAATGGCGATCTAGACGTCTCAACACCGGTTCTCTAACTGTCACCGAGGACAAAGCGCCGATTGTTAGTTTGGTCAATTACGATGATGATAATGACGAGGATAGCGACGATATGTTTGCCAGTGATGATGAAACTGGCAAAAATGATGAAAATAACCGCCCTGACAATAATAACAATAATGATAAGTCCCTAGTCACGTTAATGGGGGGTGATAAAAAGAATACCACGCACCCGGACAGTATTAAACGGAAACACCACATCAGTGATGAGGAGGAGATCGAGGAATCCCCATTGGACGCTGATGGAGATACTGACGTTGGCGTCGAAAGTAGCGAAACCAATGAAGCCCACGAAATATTTTCGCCTATGCCGCCCGCATCATCGGCGTCAATCGCCTTAGAACCAAGCTATAGCCTCGAGGGGGCGGTTGTCGACTTTATGGATATTGAAGAATCCGACAGCTCACCCAGCAAACGTCTCAAACGCGACAAAAAAGAGAGCGATAATGAAGAAGAGGGAGAAGAGGAGGAGGAAGAAGAAGAGAAGGTCAATACATCAACTACCATAATCACCACCATTGCGCCGACTATTTCATCCTCGCCCTTATCCGGCGGTACCACCAACGACCCTCATTACCAAGAGTCACCCTCACGATCGTTAGCGTTGGGTAAATCGGAATTGATGGATCTTAGTCAATCGTCGCCACCGCGCGAGAGTGGTGAAATGATGATTAGTAGTAGTCCGTTGGCGTCACCGGTTATGAAACGACGATTGAACGTGGGTGTGGGCGTGGGCCTGAGTATTGAACCAGTTACTAAGAGCCCTAAACGAGATAGTTGATCTTATCAATCTTTTTGGGTGGTAAAGTCTGTACGTGTTTTTTATATTTTTTTTTATTTTTTTTATTTTTTTTGACTTTTTGGCTTTTTGAAACATTTTTTGTAAAAAATGTACATATATAGAAATGTATATATTGCTTTATATTATGCATTACAAGAATAAGATTGATCTAAAAGTTATCCCACTTATCGTCATCTTCGTCATGTTTGCCATCCTTGAACGAATCCTTTTGATAAGTATTAGAACCCCCCAGACCGTCTAATGTAGTCTTTTGGGCCGGTGGCGGCATACCAAAGGCCGGTTCATCATCATTATAATCAGCCGTCAACGGCGCATAACCATTATCTTCTCCTCCTCCATTACCAAAAGAATGATTATTAGTATGATTTAAGGGGTTTATATCGGCGAAAAACTTTGTATAATCGCCCGATTGGGTGGTTTCGTTAAATTTCTTCTTGGCCTCATTTGAGAATTTATTAATAGTATCGAACCCTAAGGCACCGGTCTCTTGAAACTTTTGACCAAATGAGAACAAAGCAGATTTAGCATTCTGACCTAAATCACCTTCAGCCAAATTCTTAACATTGGGTTTGATATAGCCCTCATTGACTTCGACGACGTTTTCCTTGACGGTTTTACTGAATAATGACCAACCTTTAGTCAGAGTACCTAAAGGATCACGTTGGAAGTTATCGATAGAGAGTGTGGGGCCAGTTTGATTAGTCGGGGTACTACTGGTGCTGCTATTATTAGAGGTGCTATTACCAAAACCGGCGTATTTACCACCTTGTGAAGGGTGAAGGTTTTCAGGGCGTTCAGCGTTCTTAGCGCCTAAAGCGGCAAAATAAGCATCATTTTTTTGAACCGGTTCAATATTGGAGGTTGAATTATTATTACTAATGTTATTATTATTGTTATTATTATTGGTATTAGCCGAACTATCATCACCGGGGATGAACTTGGTCCGTTGGGACTCGGGATTCCAGGTATCACCATTAACTAAAGCGGCTAATTTATCCTTATAGTCCGCGGCCATTGAGGAGTTGTATTTGATCTTGGGGGGCAAGGTGTTATCAAGGCCATTTTCGGTAAAGAAGGCCAACGCGTTAGCATTACCACCTAACTGCATTTCCGACATTTCTTCAGGTTTAAACTGGTCCATAGTGATGGAACGTACGAATGACACATCCACGCCGAGGCCACGATGAATACCGGCACATTCAAGGCAGATAAAGATACCATATTTGGGTGAAGCCCACTGTGGGTTGGGCGTACTACAGTCGAAACATTTACGGTTTTCGCCCTCCTTTTGTAAAGCCTAGTAGGGGTTAGTAACTAATAATAATAATAATAATAATAATAATAATAATAATAATGATCATCATCTTAACCCTCGTCATAATCATGATCATAATCATAATCATAAATAAATATAGATAAATGTATACATTTATATATAAAAACAAAACAAAACATACTAAGAGCTTACGACGGTTATCGGGATCTACAGTCCAATCAGCAGGCATTATCAATCAATATAGTAATGATATAATTTAATAATAACGATGATATCAGACTGCGCGGAGGATGGCCCAGGAGTAGAGCCGTAGCCAAGGCGTGCTGAAGGCTCCTCCCTCGATCTCGCGTGGCTGAGCCCCTTTGGGCGATATAGTGAGGGTATAGTATAGTGGATCAGCCTGGCTGACCTCACCACGAGCTAGTTGGGAGATAGTGGACCCTGCCCAGATAGTCAGTGCGATGACATAAGGGGCGGAGGGGAACTAGGACCGAAACCACCCGAAGCCACCCGAGGCGCCGAGAGCGGCCGTGGCACCTCACCTCACCTCCGCTCTGGGCCCCAGCGATTGCGGTGTGGGGCCATTGGGAGATATGCGCTGGAGGTGACGGCCGACGCCCGTGAGATGTGCGAGATCACGGGCTTGGGAGGATACATGTGCGAGATCACGGGCTTGGGAAGACACATGTGCGAGAGCAGGTGTGAGTATCGTGGGAGCTCCGCGGATACGCCTATTATTATTACCACTACTGCTACCATTATTATTATTATTATTGCTATTGTTATTGTAGTTACTCTTCCATTCGGCGGCATCTCGACATGCGCAATAACTCCCCTCCTTGCCGAAATTGAGAGGAGAAGTGGGAGGGGCGTGCCGCGTGCCGTGTGGCCCTGGGGGGTGGGGTGGACCCTTCAAGCCTCGTATGGCGATTGATTGCCATTATCTATCATCATTGCCCGAAGCGGGGCGTTTTCATTTATTTAGTCTTTTCGTTGGATTTAAGATTTTTATTCTGTGTCATCTTCGCTTTTGTGCCATTTCCCGCCGTCTGTCACTTTCCGTTTCGCGGTCTTCCCCTTTCGTTTTTCGTTTTTCCATTTTTCGTTTTTCCGTTTCCCGTTTTCCGTTTTTCGTTTTTCCGTTTTTCGTTTTTCGTTTTTCGTTTATCTGATATATTAATCCTTTATCTAAGCTTCTCTTGACTCTCTTTTATTCGTTTTTCACTCTACTCTACTCTCTCTCTTTCACTCGTTCAAATATGTTTCAACTGACCCCCGATCCTGCATTATTCTCCGATACCCGTATGTTTCTCTCCTTATTTTTTCACTAGCTACTTTCCCTCTAGACTCCCTCTAGACTCCCTCTGGAGATCCCACCCAGATCACAGTGGGCTGCTCATCGCTGGGGGTTCTTCACAACGGTGCAAATGTTGTTGCCATTCCCAACCCGCCACACCACACCACACCGAACCACATAGCATAACATAGCATGGCACAGTGCACCGCACCGCACCTCAACCCCTCCGATTTGCAGCCTTGGATTCATTCACGGCCTTTAGACCAACTTCTAACTATTTTATCCATCATGGATTGATTATTTATTGTTATTTAGAACGTGTTACACATAAAAGAACTACATCTGGATCATATGGTATGTCTTTTTTGCGTTTCTTTTGGGTTATTTATATTTATATACATATGATTTTGGTTTTCTTAGTTAATGTGTTCCTACACCCTGTTGAATTAATACTAACCTAATATAGCTAATTTCTTCCCATCTTCGAATAACAATTTCGCCCGTCATGAATATACAATGGTAAGTTTATTCTATTTTATTGTTTAATCTCGTATAATGCTAACCCAATTAAGTCTGATTTCAATACCCAAACCTCATCACCGTCCATAAATTCCAAAAATCGTATCAAACGTCAACGATTAAATATCACACCACCCTCTGAAAAATTAATTATGACGACATCTTTACTCTCGCCATCCTCTCTCGCGTGTTCACCTACATCTCTAATCTCGTTTAACACCCCACTTAGCTCCCCTCAACTAGGCCCCTCAGCCCACCTGCAGGACCACCCAAAACCTCAACAACCCGAGTCATCACAACTGCCCTGTGGTAACCACAATGAAAATTCCGGCGGCTTTCTCTACGGCTACGATTACTACGGTGAATTTACTGATCAATTCACCGACAATGATGATGATAATGATATGATGCGTTTGACCGATGATGAAATGGGTAAGTGATGATTGCTTTTGTCATTGTTTTTGTTCCTTGACTAACCTCCCCCTCTGTAGATCTTTCCGATAACGAATATACCCAATGCACCCCTCCAATAGCTACTGGTCATAAGATTAATAATAATAATCACCTCATTATCTCTCTCTCCCCCTCATCGTCGTCGTATTCCATCCCTGATAACTACAGTGACGACTTCAATCACGATCTCATTGATAACTCCGTCGAGGTCGAGGATTATATACATAGTATATATTGTAATCGGAGATGATATATTGTATTTATAATCCATCACTCTCCTCTTCCCTCTCTCTCTGTATTTTACTCCCTACTGTTATGTCCTTTTTAATGAATTTATGTCCTCTTCCTTGTTCTAATTTTGGTCTTTTCTCTCTCTCCCTCTTTCTTCTGGGCTTATGTTGCCAAGAATAATCTCCACTTGTAATTAATGTATTATTATTATTATTATTATTATCACCCTGCCTAATCCCAATAGCCTCCTTCTTTTCTTGATTCAGCCGAAATTTCCCCTCCTTTTTTTGATTTGAATTCTCCCGAATTTTTCCTCCGTTTTGGGTTTAACCTCATTTATTAGTTGGGTCTAGGTAAAATATACAGATATATATTTTTTGGTTTAAATTCGTCTATTGTTGATCTAGGAAAACCATATAAATATTAAAAACGATCTTTCTTTAGCCTTTTCTCCCCTTGATAATAGCTCTCACAAATCTGGTTTTAAAAGAAATAGCTCGTATGGCGCAATGGTAGCGCGTGAGATTGCAAATCTTGAGGTTTCCAGTTCGATCCTGGATGCGAGCTTTGTTTTTCTTTTTTTCCCTTCTCGGTAAACCAAACGGCTTATTTCCTCTTTGGAGAGCGAAATAGATCTAACCATTTTAATCAAATATATATATATATATATATTTGAGGATCTGTCGATTAGGTATCCCTTTTTTTACTTTGGTATAGTGATGCTTAAGCCCCCTTACCGTATTTCACGCTTCCTGATCTTCCCACCTCGCCTATCCGTGACATGTTGCAAAGCCTGACCTCTGCATATTGACTCGCCCAGATAAATGAGTAAATAAAGCAGGTTGTTAATATTGTGCAAGATCGGATATGGAGGATATGGGCAAATATATTAAACAGGGAACGAGGGTGAAAGTGAGGATCGACCGAATCAGCCGTGCCACAGAGCAAGTGCGGAGGAGATGAGATAGGTTTGTCTTTTTGTACGGAGATTATGGAAAGGTAGAGTACGAAACACTAGATACGAAATATGAACTCAATTTACTTCGGAGAAAGAATGCTTGAGTATCAAATCAAGGACAATCCATTTTTGGTTTAAATTCATTTAATGTTGATCTCGGAAAACTAAAGAGAATGAATGGGAATCCTTATTATTATTATTATTATTATTATTATTATTATTAATTTAACCCGTTTTTTTGTTTTTTTTAAAATAGAATTTTCATTAAGTAAAAACGTATTTAAACCGGATTTTTAAAAAAAAAACATTTATTTTTTAGCCATTTTCATTATAACTTCTGGACTGCTAATGAATTTTGCGTTCAATTAACAGCTCGTATGGCGCAATGGTAGCGCGTGAGATTGCAAATCTTGAGGTTTCCAGTTCGATCCTGGATGCGAGCTTCTTTTTATATTTCTTTCTTGGTAGGGGAGGAGGGGATGACTAAGTGAGATGTGGTAGAATCCCACTCACTAGGCTACAATCTGAATTATTCTTGCTAGAGCACCGGTATTTCATCCTTTTTTGAAATTAAATTGTTGTATATATCTATCTATGGTTCAATTTAGCATGCTCACTGTGATCCTGATTTCCCGGTTAACAATAAATCTATCAAAAGCCCAAAGAAAACAATAAGATCCCTTCCCTCATCCTGGCTCCGTCTAATAGATGTTATTTTTCCGAGAGAAGAAATTGACCGATATGTGTGTGTCGATTCTTAAGGATCTATGTACACCCTGGGACGGAGCTTCAAGTGGTGAAAAGTGTGTTTCAAGCGGGATAGCAGGCTAGTATTGGAGGTAAAATGAACAAAGGAGATGATATTTGATGAGGAAGCGGATGAAGGATGGAGGGGGGGGAGGGGGTTAGAGCTCATTGATTAGCCGCTTTAGTGGGGAAGGAAGGCTAGAGACGCTTAGTATAATTTATGATTGGAGAAAGTAGGTTTTAGTAAATGTTGAAACTTCATTTGAAAGGAAGAGAATGTGGAATTTTTTGGTTTTTTGGCTTTATTTCGTTTATTAATTGAACCTAGGCAAAAGGTTATTTCATCAAATGATCGTCAGTTCTAAGTAAATTTGGACCTTCAATTAATTGCTCGTATGGCGCAATGGTAGCGCGTGAGATTGCAAATCTTGAGGTTTCCAGTTCGATCCTGGATGCGAGCTTTTTTGTCTTTTTTTCCTTCTTTCCAAAGTTATTGCATATACTGGACTTAATTCTCATCCAATTATCTCTCTACTTACTAAGAACATGCTTCGTTTCTTTCTTATTCATTTGCCGATGAGAGGAAAAATCAATTTGGATTATTATATAGACCAAAGTAACTCCCAATCTACCCCACCTAATTTAAAATCCGTACGCCTTTGGTCTGCCCTAGCTTTTTCAAATAAACATAAACTTAATTTTTCAAAATTGTTATTCGCTACGTCTCTCCAACCTAATTAATAATAGCTAGTATTTTTTAATCCACATTATTGAGCCAATAATCTTGAGTGGGCACAGGCACGTAACTGAATCTTTTCTCTAGTCGATCCAATCTAGGGGTTTCGGCTCACCTCGCCCTGGGCTTTCCAGATTTAGCAAGTGGAGTTTTATTCTTTTAAAAACCTAAAATCTCAGAAATTGATACTCTTTGGCTGCTCCAATATTCATTTCCCATTAAAGTTATATCATATTCCTACAGTTTCATGAACCCATACAATTACAATTTCATTGATAAACATACCTTTGATGGGTGATTAGATATTATAGAGATCTTTATCTAAGATTGTTTTTTTCTTTTTGGAATAGAATTTTTATTAAAAAGTAAAAACTTATTTAAACTAATTAACAGGAAACTAGAAATGTTTTTTAGTCTAACAGAATTTCTTTGTAATATTACTATTAAGTTTTAGTCTAACAATTAATTGCTCGTATGGCGCAATGGTAGCGCGTGAGATTGCAAATCTTGAGGTTTCCAGTTCGATCCTGGATGCGAGCTTCTTTTTAATTTTTAATTTTTCTAATGTACCTGAAAAATCTGGCACACCACCTCTGTATTTCGAGATGGGTGATTTGGGTATCACCGGTAGTACTTGATTCACTTTTTTAAGTGGGATGAAAATATGAATTCTTTACGATTATTTGTTATATATATTTTTGCCAATCGAGCCATTAGGTAAGCACCTCGATTGATATATATTATATATTACTTTTGTGCTTATGATATGATTATATCAAGAACTCGGTTTTGATTGTAAGACTTTATATACTATCTGGGCAGGCCTAGTCGTTCTTTGATGATTATGAACTATGCCCGGAGTAATTGGGGGGCTGGAAATGCCTACTATAATATATCCTTCTGGTAGCATCCCCTTCATAGAGCTCCACATTATATCCTCTGTCAAACATTGACTTTACTTAGAGTTATCAATGATCGAGGAAGAATTATATTGCTGGTCACTACTTACATATACAAAAATTTGGGCCGGCCAACATTGGAGAATCTAAGAGTTGGGTACATTCGAAACCCCAACTAATCCCTAATATTAATAGAGAGAGGAGGACACCCCAAATCACATACTTTAGTAATATGGACTAAACTAGAGTAAAGATATCCATGCTTTCAAAGCCTAATAAAGAAAATCATCTTTTTTCCTTCCTATATGGGGTTGGCCGGGTACAAAAGCGGATAAAAAGGGTTTTAGACTACAGGGTTATGATCCCCTTATTAGAGTATCCTCCCAGATGGGGCCTTATATATATATATGTACAACAACGTATGACGACCAGAATGCTCAAATACTAATATACTTTGAAATAAATTAGCCGGTCTTAAAACTTCAGGTGATTCTAGAAAAACATAAATTAAACCAAAAAAGAAGACTGCAGCACCTTATGTTCCCACGTGGTCTCCCACCGTAGTACTTATGAAGGCTCTCACTGGCTTAACTATGATTGATCGGACGGGAAATCGTGCTTTCCAGTGGATATGGCCGCAGA
>JAKTWC010000152.1:0-18371 GCA_030560865.1 Nadsonia starkeyi-henricii
GACTGCAGCACCTTATGTTCCCACGTGGTCTCCCACCGTAGTACTTATGAAGGCTCTCACTGGCTTAACTATGATTGATCGGACGGGAAATCGTGCTTTCCAGTGGATATGGCCGCAGACAAAAGTTATGTTGTATGTATAATATATACCTTGATGTTTAAAAATAATAAAGTCGATTATCTCAATATTGGTTGATTATTATTCTTAAATAATTATTCTATGTCCTTTATGTTTTAATCCAACATCTATTGAACTTATTAATTTTTTAAGTTTTTATTTTTTTAGTATTATAACTTTAAGTTTTCTATTTTTTAAAGTATCGAATACTTTAGTTACGAATTTAAACCAAAAGAAAAAGAAAAAGAAAAACCTGGGTGTCTACGGCATTGGCCATATCATTTATCGTCCATTTCTTGTACGCTTACGCGCTCGGAATTAATGTTAAAACTGCTATGGAACTACAATTAAGATAATAATGGGCTATTGGGGGAAGGACGGAGGAAGGAAGGAGGGTATAATTGCGCAGCCTTCCTCGAATAAATCACCTTCCTCTGATTACCTCAAGAGTGCAATTATCTAGACAGTGTTTTTTTAAAAAATAAAATTTTTTATTAACGGGTTTCTAGACCCTGACTCATATGGTCAATATTTTTATATATATAAACATTAAATTTTGTGCGGGGGGGGAGGCCATGAATGGGGCAATGAATGGGGACAATGAATGGGGGTTTATGGAGGAGGGGTAGTTTTGGATTAATTTTCAGGAACGTACACTAAAAATTCATCAAGACCCTTACCGGCAGGTACCATAGGCAACAACGGCACCTTTTGATCAACCATAACCTCTACCAACACGGGGCCGTCATTATAATCTAACATTTCCTGTAATTGACCTTCAAGTTTATTAATATCGGTAATCTTAATACCCTTCAGTCCCATAGCCTCGGCTAATTTGATGAAATCCGGGTTCATCTGATGGGTATGAGCATATCTATTTTCATAGAATAGCGTCTGCCATTGGGTAACCATACCCTGTTCTTCATTATTAAGGATAATAATCTTGACGTTAATACCATGTTGAACGGCGGTGGATAATTCCATCAAAGTCATATTAAACGAAGCATCACCGTCGATATCAATAACGTTAGCATCGGGGAAAGCAACCTTAGCACCAATAGCGGCAGGTAAACCGTAACCCATTGTACCAAGACCACCCGAGGTGATCATAGTACGGGGGGTATCCCAACGATAATGTTGTGCGGTCCACATTTGATGTTGACCGACACCAGTAGTGATAATGGTCTTAAGACCAGTCTCTTGCTTTTGCTTTTGAGTTAAGTTAGATAAAGTCTTGATAACGGTTTGGGGTTTAATGAGTCCATTACCGGTACCATCAGTCTTTTCCTTGGCGTAATCCAGAGGGTATTGAGCCTTCCAACCGGCGATACGGTCAAACCATTCTGAACGAGCGGCGGTCTTACCGGATTCAGCATCTAATAAGGGGATTAATTTACTTAGATTAGTCGATACATCACCTAATACGGCTTCAGTGGCTTGAACGACCTTGTTTACATTCTTAGCACTGATATCAAAATGAACGATACCACCACGACCTTGTGAAGCGGCTAATTTAGCCTTGGGGGCGAATTTAGCTAAATTACCGGTAACTCTATCATCGAATCTGGCACCGAGGGCTAAGATTAAATCAGCATTTTGCATAGTCATATTAGCATAACCGGTACCATGCATACCGAGCATATGGAGAGCCTTAGAGTCACCTTCATCAAAGGCCCCTAAGCCGTGAAGGGTAGTAGTAACGGGGATATTAACCTTATCGGCCAAGATTTTTAAAAGTTGAGGACCTTCGTGGGTAGCTAAAATACCATTACCAGCGTAAATGACAGGATTTTCCGCTTGGTTAATCAAGGCGGCCACACGTTCAATGGCTTCCATTTGGAATTCCAAGGCGGCACTATCAGTAATAGCCTCGAGTGATCTTGAGGGGATTGCTGATTTCATAGGAATGGCGTGACGTAAAATGGCCGCAGTGACATCCTTGGGTAAATCGACCAAAACGGGGCCCGGACGTCCTGAGGTAGCAATTTCAAAGGCTTCATTAATTCTCTTGGGTAATTCTGCTACATTCTTAACCATGACATTCCATTTCGTACATGATCTAGAGATACCAATAACATCGGCTTCTTGGAAAGCATCAGTACCAATGGCGGTAGTGGGTACTTGACCACAGAATACCACTAGTGGGATACCATCCGAGAGGGCATCTTGCATCGGGGTAATAACATTAGTAGCCCCGGGGCCTGAAGTAACGAGTACCACACCGGGTTTACCACTAGCCTTGGCGTAACCCTCGGCCATGTGGCCAGCGCCTTGTTCGTGTCGGGGGAGTACGAAATTAAAATGCTTTGAATTATAGATGGCATCGAAAACGGGTAAGATGGCACCACCGGGGTAACCGAATACGGTGTCAACTTTATGACGACGCATCATTTCGTGAAAGATTTCACCTCCGGAGAGTCCGATAAAGGAATCATCCATATCCTTAGGCTGGGCCTTGCTCAGGGGGGTAACTTTGGAACCTTCCATGGAAGCGATATTGAACGAGGGCGCCGGTTGAGCCCGGGGCGCGGCCGCGGCTGCGGCCTGAAGCGCACGAGTGGATACGGTGATATTACGATTTAATTGACATCTCAGACTGCGAGTGGCACGGGTCGCCAGACGCAAGTTACCTAGACGAATCATTTTTGTGTAAAGTGGGTTTATATTTGGCGGTTTGTCGAGCTAAAGTATGGAAAAACCCGAGGGAAAAAAAAAGTTGTGAGAAAAGCAAAAAAAAAATAGCGTCACCGGGGGCTGCGATGAGTAAGCGAGGGTTAGTGTACAAGAGCGAATCCGCGATAAAACAGGCGAAACGGGGGCAACGGGCGAGGGTTTTGGAGTCCACGAGAGAGATTGGGGGGTGGAGAAGGACGTTTGGCGAGCGCGGAGGAGGTTTAAATATTCTTTGACTCTGATTAAATCGACTGAGGATGGCCGCGGAGGGCCATCCCCGCGGAGTCAGAATGCGGGTCTGGCTTTCCGGCAGGAAAATGTCAAATGCCAAATGCCCAAATGCCCAGATGTGTGCCGTCAGGCAGATATTTCTGTATATTTGTGCTTATTATTTGTATATCTGTGTTTATTATTTGTATATCTGTGCTTATTATTTGTATATCTGTGTTTATTATTTGTATATCTGTGTTTATTATTTGTATATCATTTGTATATCTGTGTTTATTAGTCTATTTCGGCTTGTCTGGGCCTGTGATTTGCATATTTGTATTCATGTCCATTACGACATCGTCATAATTTGGCTACAAACCCCCAGCCAGAGGATATTCAGAATATATTCCTGACCGCCGTTGCAGCAACTGGTTTATTCTCGCCTTCACATCGGCCAAAACGCCTCTGTCTCGGCGGTGTCGCGGGTGATACTGTTATTATCTATATGTATATCTACAATAAATCACTTTGGACCCGACTGAGAGGAGTCTAGTGAGCTGGCCAGAGAAGACCAGATGGTGATTTGTATAAGGTTATGTGGTAGGGAACGTAAAAGTAAAAATAAAGCCAAAGTAAAAATAAAAGTAGCCAGTTTTGAATGAGTTTGATGGCTTTTAGTTATGGAGTATGAAAGGTTACACAACCATTGCTGAGATCGTATATTTAATATAATATATTTAATATAATAATGATATAATACATTTAATGAAATAATGATATAATAAGAATATAATAATAATATAATAAAAATCTAAGGATATAAGAATATAAGAATATAATAATATAACGGAATAATAGAATAGAATGCAGCAGTCACAACCACCCAGCTAGGGCTAAACCCTAACTGTGGCCATTTGTCCCAACGCAAAAACCTCTCCGCCGACGATATTTCCGTTTCGACGGCCTTTCTCTCTTCTTTCCTCTGTTTTTCTTGGAGTCGTAGACGAATTTTAAGACATTAATGTATGTATATGTTATTACCGTGATCATGCCCCCCGTCCACTGCTAACCGCCCCCGCGCAATAGAATGCCCCCCAAGATTCAACAAACCAAGGCCGCCAAGGCCGCTGCCGCTCTTGCCGGTGGTAAGAAGTCCAAGAAGAAGTGGAACAAGGGTAAGATGAAGGATAAGGCTCAACACCACGTTCTCCTTGACCAACCCCTTTACGACCGTATCTTCAAGGAAGCCGCTACCTACAAGGTTATCTCCGTCTCCGTTCTTGTCGATCGTCTTAAGATTGGTGGTTCCCTCGCTCGTGTCGCTCTTAGAGACCTCGAAGCCCAAGGTGTCATCAAGCCCGTTATTGCTCACTCCAAGCAATTGACCTACACCAAGGCCGAATAATTTATATATTAAATAAATGTCTTAAATTAATATTTATCTGTAAATATCGTAATATTTTTTATCTACTAAAATCTCGTAATGCTATATATATATATACACATACCGGGAAATGAAAATTTCTAGATCCTTCCAGTCACGGGATCATCCCCCATTATTAACCTCCGGCCAAAATATCACCAATCCCTCCAGTTTCTTTCCCTCAACCCTCACTCACTCACTCTCACTCACTCGCTCACCTAAGCAAATAATATGTTCAGATCCATTAACTTCGTGCGAGCCCGTGGCGTGACTTTGATCACACCCGCTCGATGCTTTCATGGTTCGGCGGCGCAATCCATGCAAAACCCGTATACGGTTCTGGGCGTGCCCAAGTCCTCCAACGCCAAGGAGATCAAAAAGGCCTATTATCAACTGGCCAAACAGTACCATCCGGATGTCAACAAGACCGAGGACGCCGAGAGTAAATTTCAGGATATTCAGAGCGCTTATGAGATTCTAAGTGATGCCGACAAAAAGGCCCAATTCGATCAATTCGGTGCTGCGGCCTTCCAGCAAGGCAATGGCGGTGGCCAAACCAGCGGCCATCATCAATATCAACATAATCCATTTAGTGGATTTGGCGGCGGTAGTCCATTCGGGGCCGGTAGTCCATTCGGGGGCGGTGCCCAGGGATTCAACTTTGAGGATCTCTTTGGTGGTGCATTCAATCAAGCCCGGGGTGGCCAACAACAACAACGTCAAAGACAATACGTTACCGAAATCAAGGGTGAAAATATTGATATCCCTATTGATATCTCCTTCGCTGAGGCTTATACGGGTAAAGCGGCCCCCGTGGAATTTCGCGTTTTAGACCCCTGTGATACCTGTGATGGCTCCGGTTTGGCCCCCGGCAAATCCAAGGCCACATGTGGTACCTGTGGAGGCTCCGGTTCTACGGTTCATATGATGCAAGGTGGTTTCCAAATGGCCTCGACATGCCATTCGTGTGATGGTGAAGGTACCGTTATCCCGCGTGATTCCGGTTGTAAGACCTGTCATTCCAGTGGGGTTAAAGAATCGACTAAATCATTGAAAGTGGATATCCCCGCCGGTGTTGATAGTGGGGTTAGATTAAGGATGGCTGGTGAAGGTGATTGGCCTAATCATCGGGCCGAGAAGGATAGAGTGGTCTTGAAGCGAGGTGATTTAAATATTGTGGTCAGAGTCGCCAAGCACCCGCATTTTAAGCGAGATAAGTATGATATTCTCTATACGGCGAAAATCCCCATGACTACCGCGGCCCTAGGTGGTAAGATTGAAATTCCTACAATCAAGGGTAATAATATCCGTTTAACCGTTAATGCCGGTACTCCCTCTGGTACCTTAGTTACTGTCCCAGATCAAGGTTTCCCTAAATTGAACCGTCGGGGCCAATTCGGTGATATGAGAATTACCTTTGAAGTCGTTACTTTAAGACCGGCTACCGCTACTCAAAGAGCCTTATTAGAGGCCCTCGCTGACGCCACCGATGATAAGACCGCTAAGCGGGTTACCCCTAGTAATGCTGACCAGGCCCCCGTCCAAGAAGACCCCACGACCCCGGACTCGCCTGGGTTCCTCAAGACCTTGTTCAACAAGCTCACGCATCATCATAACGAAGATATCAAAAAGAACTAAGTATTTTAGACATGTAAATAATAAAAATAACTGTAATTGCCATATTTGTGGATTTGTGGATCTGTGGATTTGTGGATCTGTGGATTTGTGGATTTGTGTGTGCATGTTGCTATATTGTACCCCCACGCGGCACGATGTTAACCCCCATCATTTTGCCTATAAAACCCCCACTATCCCCCCACCCCACTATCTCCCTCTTCTTATCTCTTCCTCTCGTTATCTCTATATTTCCCCCCAAAATCCTCAATTATAAAAATTCCACTATCTATTATGACATCACCTATCGTTAAACTCAACACCTCAGCCTCAATTCCTCAAATCGGCCTTGGCACCTGGCAATCGGGCCTAGGCGAGACCGCCTCGGCGGTGTATAGTGCCATCAAGACGGCCGGCGTACGTCATATTGATTGTGCCTGGATCTACGGCAACGAAGCCGAAGTCGGGCAGGGTATCGCCCGGGCAATCTCCGAGGGTATCGTGACTCGATCGGAATTGTTTATTACTTCTAAATTATGGTGCACCGACCATCAACGGGTGCGCCAGGCCCTGGATATCTCGCTGCGTAATCTTGGCTTAGACTACCTCGATCTTTACTTGATGCATTGGCCTGTATCGCTTAACGGTGCCGGCAATGATGCTAAATTCCCCACCCGTGCCGACGGATCGCGCGATTTAGTCGAGGGATGGAATTACCTCGACACCTGGCGTTCGATGGAGGATTTGATCAAGACCTCTCCCGAAAAGGTCAGGGCTATTGGGGTTTCCAATTGCTCGGTGGCATTTTTGGAAAAACTATTGGAATTGGAAAATGTTATTGTCCCCGCTATGAATCAAGTGGAATTACACCCGCTCTTACCCCAACAGGAATTAGTCGATTTCTGTCTCGGTAAAGGTATTCAATTAACGGCTTACTCACCCTTTGGATCCACTGGCGCGCCTCTTTTGACCCATGACGGAATTAAGAAAATCGCCCAAAAGCATGGCGTCGAAACTGGTAATGTTTTAATTAATTACCATGTTAAGCGTGGCTACTGCGTTATCCCCAAGAGTGTTAAGGAGGCCAGAATTGTCAAGAATTCCAAGTTTGTCCCCTTAGATGATGAGGATTTACAATTATTAAACAAAATTAGCCAAGAAGAGGGCTTTAAGCGGTTTGTTAAGCCCGATTGGGGTTTAGATTTGAAGTTTCCCTTTTGGAAGTAAATCCTGGAAGAAAAAATTAATCATTCAAGAGCTTTAATATAATCTGTTTATTTATTCTATTTACTAAAAAAAAAAATTACCCCACACTCTTTCCGAGCACGATTTTCACAAAGCTTAATTAGTTTTCTCTGAGCGTAAATTGTGTTTATGTTTATTTTTTATTTTCTGTCTATTTATGGTCATCTTCTGACGACGTAACTCTTTTGTAGTAGTCGTGGTTGGGCCAAAAATATTCTACAATTCATGGGCTGGGGGGTGGAGATCAAGGTTCAGTGAATTGGGCTCATGGTTTCTCCACAGGGTTTGACTTTTCAACACTATCTCTGGCAGGGTATACTACTGGTCCATACACTCCAATAGACGATAGAAGGAATGAAAAGGGTTTACGTGATCTCTCTTGATGGATAGAATTTATACAAACGATGGGGAAATTTATAGTATTTAGATATGAAGCATTGATTTATTAAACTTTCTTATTCAGTTAAAGACTGTTGAAATTGTTCTTTTTCAGGTTTACGATTCTCAACATAGATTGATTTAGACAGGGATAACTGTAAAAAAAAGGATATTCATCATTTAAAGAACAATTCCAGCAGTAATTAAGTGATTGGTATAATTATATATGCGGGATGCCCGAGGACATAAACACCATCAAGAACGACGATTGTCAGAGTTGATTGTGATCATGGCCCTGGCTACTCACTCTCCCCTGGACGATCCTAGCCCGAGCAAGAGCCCGGTTTGGAAGGCGAGCGGAAGCTGTTGTAGAGAGAAGAGAAGAGGAGGAAGCGAAGAGAATGGTGAAATATTTATAGCGGTGCGCCGGAAGCGGAAACCCTGGCCTGGGGTGGGTTACCCGGGGGGAGCTTTTAGCAGAATTTAATATAATAGTATAGAGAGTAGAAAAAGTAGGTCGAGTAGATAGAATAGATAGATTAGATGGAGTATATAGAGCAGATAGAGTAAATGGAATAATTAGAATCTTGTTTGAATTAATTTGAATTAATTTGAAATGATTTGGATTAATTTGAAGATATCTGAACAGAGGATTACCTATAGAAATCAGCAATATGAGTAATATATAAGCTATAACACACAATAATAAACAATAAACAATAAATAATAAACCACAACCAACAAACAACAGACAATAACTAATAAATAATAAACACAAAAACAATAAACACAAAAACAATAAACACAAAAACAATAAACAAAAAAACAACGAAAAAACGCAGCATCTGACTAAGCCGAAAATCCCTCAGCCACCGCACCCACCGCCACACTATAAAAACGCCCGCACCGCCACATCCCCGTGGCTCATTTTAATGTCCTCATCGATATCAGCATTATCATATCATCATCATCAGCGATGCTGGACTCCACTGTGCTCGACCCCATCAACTCCGGGGCCACCTACCTCGCACCTGGCCCTACATACGACGAACCGTCTCGGTCATCATGGCTGCTATACCGCATCCACAACTTTTCCCCGGCGTGGTTTGCCGGTATCATGGGCTGTGGTATCTCCTCGACCATCCTGTATAACTTCCCCTTTGCGTCACACTGGCTGAGGATTGTGGGCTTGATCTTCTACGGATTCACCATACTGCTGTTTTCCCTCTTCACGGCCTTGTTTGTCACACGGTTTATCCTCTGGCCCTCGCAGTGGACGGCCGTGTTGCGTCATCCGGCCCAGGCGGCATTCTTGGGATGCTACCCGATGGCCATGGCTACCCTGATTAATACCACGCGATTCGTGTTTGGGGATGCCTCCAAGTACCCCAACGCATGGCTGGCTTGTTATGTCCTTTGGTGGATTAATCTCGTCATTTCCGTGGCCTCTTGTTGGGGGGTCCTGTTTGTTATGTTCAAATACCAACGTCGTACGGAATTGAATCAGTTCAATTCGGTTATCTTACTCTGCGTGGTGCCCCTAGTGGTTTGCTCATCCACGGGTTCCTTAATCTTACCCTTAATACCCGAATCACTTCAATTAATGCAATTATTTCTCTGTTTCTTACTATGGGCTAATGGTGAGATTCTGGCGTTTGTTTTAATCTCTATTTATGTCTACCGTTTATTAAGGTGTAACCTCCCCATAACTTCAATGCTGCTCTCTAATCTATTAATCGTCGGCCCTCTAGGCCAAGGTGCATTCGGTATTCTTCTCATGGGGGTTAATGCTAATCAAATATTACCCACATTAGTTAATATACCTACTGAAACCGCTTTGACCACAACTACTGCCGTTGTTCTTGTCTATTTAACCAGTTTTCTCGCCTTATTTCTGCTCTCATTTGCGTTTTTCTGGATGGCAATCACGCTGTTCTCTGGCATAATGGCCCGTAAACCGGGATACACAGAAATAGATTGTGAAAAGTCCAATAATTCTAAGACCCCCGAGTGGTCCTCTTTAGATTCAATTCATAACCTCCCGGGGATCTTCTCTAAATTTACCCCCGCATGGTGGGGGATGACTTTCCCTATCGGCACCGTGTCCACGGCTTGCTCGCAACTCGGCAAGGAATTAAGTTTATTGACCTTCCGCGTCCTGGGGGCCATCTTTGGCGTCTTTGTCGTCCTGGCCGTCTTTGTGTGTCTGTTTGGCTGGATCAAATTTGGTTTATTAAGTGACGATCTCTTCGAGGCCGCCCAACGAGAGACCGGATTGAAGTCAAATAATTAAGGTCAAATAATTAAGATCTTTCCAGCCCCCCCCGCTGTTGTTATTGTTCTATATACTGTATACTATATTCATGGCCGAAATGCCCCTAATTAATTAATTAATATTACCTATTTATTTATTTATTCCCAATACGTCATTCCTTAAGGCCCACCGCAGCCCGAATCTCGGGATCTCCCAACGCCGTTTCTTCCGTTGCGGCCCCGTGCTGTCAAACCTTCCTTTAGCAATACTCTAATTTCTCAACTTTTGCCAGTTCCACAAAACAACAAAAATGGCCGAAAATTCCCCATTATTAAGCAGCCGATACCCCAATCGTGCTATGCCCAAACTCACGGCCGCGCACAAGTTAACCGTGATTCTTAAGTCGTCCTACATTAATGTTTTACTCCTTTTAGTCCCATTGGGTATCGTCGCGGGTAATGTGGGATGGAGCCCCACGATGGTGTTTACCATCAATTTTTTGGCTATTGTGCCCCTCGCAGCCCTTTTGTCATTCGCTACTGAAGAATTGGCGGCTAAAGTAGGTCAAACGCTTGGTGGATTATTGAATGCCACCTTTGGTAATGCCGTAGAGTTAATTGTTTCCGTGATTGCCTTATACAAGGGCGAAATCCGTATCGTCCAAGCCTCCATGTTGGGTTCAATTTTATCTAATTTGCTCTTGGTTATGGGATGTTGTTTTGTTGCCGGGGGCTATAATCGCGTCCAACAGACGTTTAATCAAACCGTGGCTCAAACTATGTCCTCATTAATGGCCTTAGCGTGTTCCTCATTACTTTTACCGGCTGCCTTCCACGCGTCGCTCCCCAAGAGTGTCATTAAGGATGGCGATGGTGATGCCATTATTCTCTCATTATCTCGTGGTACCTCCATTGTCTTATTGATCATCTATGTGCTCTATTTGGTTTTCCAATTAAAGACTCACGCTTCCCTCTTTGATGAAACCCCTCAATCGGCCTTACACCCGAACCCCGAGTTCCTACAGGCCGAAGAGGTAGAAGAGGAAGAGGAGGTAAATATTCTATCTACCGCTGAAAGTATCGGTATGCTGGTTGTTATTACTATTTTCGTCTCTGTTTGTGCTGATTACCTTGTTGGATCCATCGATTCCCTCGTGGAAACCTCAGGCATCTCCAAGACCTTCATCGGTCTTATCCTGTTGCCCATCGTCGGAAATGCCGCCGAACACGCTACCGCCGTCCTCGTAGCCATGAAGGACAAGATGGATCTCGCTATTGGTGTCGCCATCGGTTCATCCATGCAAATCGCCCTATTCTTGACCCCCTTCCTCGTCATCCTCGGTTGGATTATTGATCAACCCATGAGTTTGGAATTCTCAACCTTTGAAACCGCCGTCTTGTTTGTAGCCGTGTTTATTACAAATTATCTTATCTTGGATGGCGAATCTAATTGGTTGGAAGGCGCCATGCTCTTGGGTACTTATACAATCATTGCCTTGGCCTTCTATATCGCTCCTATCTAGACAACAAAAGCGTGACCGAAGGTTATATAACATTATATACATATATATATTAAATAATATAAACTAATGCTATGAAAGGAAGGTCCAAGGAAGGAAGTTTAGGAAGGGGAAGGTCAATTTCTGTTAAAAAAATTGTCTTTTAAAGAAAATTGTCTTTCCATATATTATATTAACCATTCTCTGAACATTTCTGATCGTCTCTTGTCTATCAATTCTAAACCTCTAAATAATCCCTCCCCTCCTCTCCCTGTTTTTAAAATTGTTTTTGGAGGTGTTTTTTGTGTGGGTACTGCCATGGGGTAGAGAAAGAAACAATAGGTCTTTTTTAGGATATGAACAACGAACCCCCAGAAGTTAAAAAAAACAACATCTTTTTAAAAAAAATGCCTCAGAGGTTGATTAGTATTGTATAAATTCAATCTGCATCCAAAGTTCGGCCAGGTATCCGCGGGCGTTCAAAATCGCTGAATATGCCCGAAGGCATTTCGATTGAAATCTAATAACCCTAAACCCCTCCTCCTAGTTAAAGGCAGAGGGTGAATACAGCTGGCCATCGCTGAGATAAAAGCATTGCAGAATTTGTTCCTTCATCCTAAGCAAAAATATCCCAACGGCGAAGAAGTGATATTAATTTTGCCGTTGCCCAGAATCGAACTGAGGTTTCATCGGCCACAACGATGTGTACTAACCACTATACGACAACGGCTAAATTCTTGAAAGGTCTGAGATTTTGACCATGTTAGACGAGGTGCAAAAGTGCGAAAAAACGTTTTTTCTAATATTTAAAGACACTACTATTCAGTTGCTATAGGTTTTCCCTGTATTTATATAAGTATATATTTATATAATTCTTCTAAATCGACAATAAGCGAATTTAGAACAAAAAAGATAAAATAATGTTTGAGATTGGTTAATATCGTATGTACGCTATGGGCATTTATTACGGAAGGGCGTTCGTAGTTTGACGAAGAGGAGGACATAGACAGAAAAGGGTGATATAATATCAGTGATTCGTTTGTTCTTAATATTATAATAATTTTTTAATTAAATTTAATTAATTAAAACAAAACAAATGATCATCGGGAATAAATAGTTAGTATTTATACTTCTCCGATCTGCTACTCTATCACTCTTTAACAGATCCAAAAGATCTGGCGAGGAAATCAGAGATTCTCTTATTATTTCATCTAGATAAGCGTATTACTTCTCTATTGGTTATATGCCATCTCTTTAATTTTATTATACTCTTTATAGTTATATTCTATACAGAGCTAGTAATTTGCTCTTGGCAAAAATACTTTGAATAATATTTACTGGTTGACGCCATAGGTGGTTTTCTAGCTGTATCTAAAATTAGTAATCTAGTATTTGCACTGCTCCTTTAGGTAATATCCCTTGATTGAGAATAGCAAGTCATACAATACCATTGTCTTCAGAAAGAGAGGGGTATATTGACTTTCTTTGTTTCAATCCCAAGAATATTTTACGATCAAGCTCATTTAAGGATATCTGACGATCGTCACGCTTTGATGCTAAACACAATGAGAGAAAAAGACATTTTGCCGACCGCCTAATGATATCAAAGTTGTTTTACTCCGCTGAAAGTTCCTTTCAGAATACTTCATGTGTTGACGAATCTCTTTATGTAAACAATTGTATGATGTAAACTAGTATTATAAAATACTTATCTATACTTGTTTTATCTCACTTAGATTTTCGTAACCTATAACAACAGAAAGACCAACAAATTTACTATGATCAACATTAACGAATTTAAAACAAAAACAAAATACAATAATTATATATTTTTTTATTCTTCCTAGATCAACAATAAAGAAATTTAAAACCAAAAAATATTAATTTCCTTAATCTCTAATCTTGAACAGTATCAACAACTTGCCTTTTTTACTCATTTTATTTCGGCGAGTAGACATGATCGTCGCTACAAACAAAATCGGCGACCAAAGAAATTCCCTAATTAGGAATGGATAATTAAGTTAGCAAAAGAAAAAAGAAAATTGAAATATCAAGATTGTTTAAATAACACAAAAACACCATATCTACTAAATATATCCATTATTAGATTATTAACGTCTAATACTACCATAAACATTCATTTTAAAAATAGGTTTTATATATTTATCTGTATATTTTAATTAGGCTTATTTACTAAAACGAGATTAAATAAAAAACAACCAAAAAAAAACAAATTTAAACCAAAAAAACAACTTTGGATTTCTCTGTAAGCACTATTTTAGTACAGCAGGGGAATTAGGCAATAGCTATCATCCTGAAAAATTCCTTGATTCTGTTGAATAATTTATTGGTCACAAGACCAGTAAACCTAAAACAAAAACAAAAAGGTGCCAATACCAAGCCCCGTTTCTTCTGATTCTAATTATTTTCTGGCCCCTAACAAGGCAAAGACCAAAATTGATGCAGAATTATTAATAATGGAACTACTAAGCCTCAAGAGGAATCATGTTAAATGGTGTTGCATGCTATTAAATCTAGCTTGAATACTATTTGCAAGGATTGGGTTAGGAACACCAGGTAGATTAGGGGTAGACGGCGAGTAGGACATAAAGCCAAAAAGGACAATAGAATAGTATTATGTGTAGTTCAAAAATATAATTTATTAATTAGTTGAATTAATTAGAACAAAACAAAAAATTATCGAAAATAAAAAACTAGTATTTATACTCCTCCGATCTGCTACCCTATCACCCTTTCACGGATACGGAAGATCCGTTGAGAGAATCAAAGATTCCCTTGGTTTTGCCTCAAGATAAGCTTATTCCTTCTCTATTTGTGGAAAGCTATCCCCTCATTTTCAATTATATATTATATATGCTTATTTAATATTAGTAAATTTACATAACCCTATAATAGATCTGGACATCCTCATCTTGGTCTTTACAATATCCCTTTGAATAATATTTGATGAGTTGAGGGTTTGCAGATCATGGTATTTCATTATACTCAAAAAAAGCAGATATGTTGTTAAGGTGTTTCCACAATATCATTGGCGATTTCTCGTTTCTAGATCCCAAAATATTAAACAAAGGGTGGCTTCGGGGGTATCTCTCGAGCCAAGTTCATTTATGGGCATCTAATACTTTTTCAAGATTTGTACTGAACAAAGTGATGGACAAGAACATTGCGTTGACTGTCTAATAATATCGAAGGTTTTTATTATCAACATATTTGATGATCACAAATAGAAAGCCACTAATTCATTATTTTAACCAGTTTATTAAACTTGGCTTTAACAAATATGTCGAAGTATTTTAACTGATAATTCCTTCCAGAAATACCCAATACGTTAATTAAGGTATTGATCAATCCTGTAGGTAAGTAGTTATGTGATATATTAAATAGCTTGAATTAATTATATAAATACTATAGACATACAACTAATATCACCAAGGTTTCCTATAGTATTATTATTTATCCTTCAACAAATGGATAGGAGAGATGGTATATCTTATCTAACTTTCTCGATCAAAAGCCTTCCTCAACTATAACCTACACTCCATTTTGCTACGTTCCACCTCCCCTCTATACTGACATAGCTGATAACCTATCGTCCTACCACTGATTTAAAAGCGCTTAAGCATGTTGCTCCCAAATGTGATGGTAAATATGGACGGTTGAGGAAGGATTAGTTTGCTTTTAGTCCTGTGTTTGTGAACATTTAAATTTTTTTATTGTATTTCTTACTAGATATGATGATGATATTAGAGTTATTTTGGGAAACATATCTCCTTCCTCTTAAGCTTGTTCCTGAATATTGCGATACTTTGTGCCCTCTGGTTAACAAGGCAGATTACTCGGACCTCTGCACCCTGTAGAAAATTCTTTGTATTCACAATCCCTCCCACGCTAAACTTAACAAAACGTTCCATATTATATTCTTGTTTTACGCTTCAGGAAGGTGCGGAATGGGAATTTTTAACGCCGCTGCAAAGAACTCGATACTTCCACTAAACCTAGTCATTGTACTCCCTTAATATCGCTCAAAAACGATGAAATACGAACCTTTAGATCGATTCAGATAAGTGCGGGCTGTCTAATAATAATGTTACTTATCGAATCTCCCCGTTCTTCTTCACAAAAGTGATGATTAAGATGACACTGATACTCTTGAAGGCACTAAATTGACTCACAATTGGGATTCATAGTTTGGGTTTTGTCTTCTGATGCTTCCCAAGTCCCGTAATTAACAAAACCGCAAGCAATGTTAAAACTACAATTTATCAAGCCTCTTACCCCTCGAGGGGAAAGCAATAGGTTCAGACGCGGTTACAGTATCTCGTCTCCCAAAAACCGCCGAGAGATAGTTTCCAAGGATAAATATTCTGATCTTCCTTGTTAAATTCTTTGAACTAGGGCCGAAGGTTGAGAAATATTTTATTAGAGAGACATGTAATACAATCTCAACATTGCACTTGGTATCCCTGGCTCGCCAAATTTCGTCACCTTGTTGGATTTAAGTGCCAGTGTCAACTTGATGACTGGATTAGTGGCCAACGCCTCAATTTTTCGAGCCGATAATTGTTCTGTGCTTGGTGGGGGTTCTAATCAATTGTCACTGTTATAAGACTCGTTTTTAAGTGGATTATTGAAGGATTCAAATCTCAAGTTTTATGTTTTTGGTTTTGTGGTTCTAGGGTCTTCTTTGACTGATCGGGTTCTCCTATGGAATAACCTTTTTTTTTTGAGAGTTATCAGCCCTACTTTAATTTTAAGAACCATATACTTTCAAACCCAAAATAAACAAAAATGGCTAGTTTCTTGTGTTAATATGATAATGAAACTCTTAGACTTTTTATAATCTCCTTTAGTGTTGAGGATGTTAGTACATAACAGCATATCCCTCAAGATGATATTAATCAACCTCATATCATATTTTATTTACCCCCAGATGAAGACAGCGGTGGTCAGGCTATTAAAACGAAAACCTATATTTAACTAAATGCTAATATCTGAGTGGAAATCAATTATATTGGTACTCCAATCAATTTTCCACTAGCCATATAGCCTGAAATTATGAACCAAAGGTCCAATATTAAATTTTTGGCCGCAAGAAGAGTAATAGATAGAAGAGTGTAAAGCCCCTTTCTAGAGTAAGAATTCTGTCACAAAGAATACGATATACACTGTTTGTCAGATAGCTAACCAAAACACAGAATAGTTGAATTTTTAAAAGGGGCCGTGAACAAATGCTTACGGAGTTATTATTTTTGTCTTCACAGTTGAAGATAGAGGTTTCGTCAAGTTCAAGTCAAAGCGGGGAAACTCCAGCAACCCTGATTACTGAGAAGCCTTTTCCACACACTCACAACCATATCAAAAAAACAACTATCGTTAGACTATAAATTTTTTAATTCTATTTTCCTGTTGCTATAAGTATATCTCTAATTAATAAATAAATTCAAAAAGCTGAAAACGCGCTTTTACCATGACATTACATTTCAAAAACTTGAGATAGATATGATTAATTCCATTCAACGTAACTATATTTCTTCAAGAAGAATATCTTATATGTTTGCTCCTTACATTAAATCTTACAATATATTAGATTTATCAAAACGCAATTTATAATTATGGTATTTATCAGTATATTTGAAACTAAATCACTTCTCATACTCACCATCGAGGCTCAAATTCAAATTGCACTGAAAGCAAAAAACCATGTTTTTTTTTTGCGCACGGTAAATGATTTAATACCTAAGTATTTTTAATAATCCGGCTACTATTTTAATTTCTGTAATCGAAATGGGGAATACTGTGTTCTCTTAACTTATGCCATTATACGAACTAGTTCAGTATATTATTCGGCTTTCTAGTTGTGCTGGGGCCCCAAAACATATCTACCACGTGCCTGAGATTACCCATCGGTATTGCTTCTTGCTCTCTTGCGGTTTGTGTTGCTATGTGTTATAAACAATCTAAACGATGCAAACTGGTATTATAAAATTCTTACCTGTTATTAGTTTACACTACTTAGATTTTCATTCCGTATTACAATACAAATCTCAACGTAGATAGAAGAGATATCTTGAAAGTTATATTGCTAAACCAGGAAAACAGCAGCAAAAAACTAAATATCGACGCCTGCAGGACTCGAACCTGCGCGGGCAGAGCCCAAAAGATTTCTAATCTTTCGCCTTAACCACTCGGCCAAAGCGCCTTATTATTGTGACACTACCCCTGAAGTCTTTCTAATTAGTTTAAATACGTTTTTACGGCCGGCAAAAAAAAATTGAATAAATCAATAAATCAATAAATCAATAAATCAATAAATCGATAAATCAATAAATCGATAAATCAGTAAATCAATAAATCAATAAATCAATAAATCAATAAATCAATAAATAAATCAATAAATAAATAAATTAAAAGGCCAGGATTACCATACGCATCAAACTGGTAAAACTCCGAAATGAATCTAAATTCACCAGGACCTGAGCAACCAGCGTGGAAGGATTTTGATCCTGCCACTATAGCAATTAATCCCGATGACCACCGCCGAAAGCCTTCTGATCCCCGCAAGATTCTCTCTGATGAAATAGCTACGTATGTCAAACGTATCGAAGATATAACAACATCCAACATCCAATATACCTTCTTAATTCACCCCCATCAAGAAAATAATAATGAAATTACGGTGGAAGAAATCAAGCAATATTTTAAGGGGAAAAAAAAGCAATTAATGTTGTCCAAACCAAAGAATTCGGAATTATGGCCAAATTCGTTAAATGGTGTTACATGTATGATATGATGCCTGAATTCAGGGGGGAATTAATCACCTCCCAAGGTAATAAGTTCTATCTCAAATTATTCCCGCAATCATATGGCGAAAACTTTGTGTTTTCTTTTACTTACTTCAATTATTATGAGGAACCTGAAAAATCCCTTGCATTTCAGAA